>CH000944.1:104541-122221 GCA_000149265.1 Ciona savignyi | reverse complement strand
CTCTGGGGTTGAGATTAGTGTTTTCCCTTTAGTGTTCCCCCATAAACAGAAGGATTCAGTGGAACACTATTAAAAAAAGAAGCGACTAGGGACGGAACGGTAGTCTGATTTTTCTCTGCTGGGTGGCGCTATTTATTTTTTGGAATTATCTGGGGAGTGACTATTTTCAAGTGTTAAGCGGTATATTAATGTTAGGGTTGGGGTTAAAGTTAGTTCTGGGGTTGAGATTAGTGTTTGGGACAGGGTTAGAATTACTTTCCATACCAATCTAAGTGATCCAAGCGGTCCTGTAGTATTTAGAGGCACCCGCGACTGAGTGGTCTTATACTAGTTTTCGCACATACGAATCGTAATCCTCGTTAGTATATTGGTTAGTGTCGCCGCCTACCACGCGGCAGACCGTGGTTCGATTCCCCGTCGGGAAGATTTTTTTCGGCTTTTTAACTGTTTTGTTTCTTAGTTATACACAAACTCATCACAACGCCGCATTCAGCTTGTCTGAGCATTTTTCGAATTTGTCCACGCATTGGCTAAGTAATCGATATCTTTGCAGTTTTTTTATTGTAAACACTATTTACTTAAAATGCGTAAATGGTGTAATAAACATGGGGCTAGAGTTAGTCTTGCGGTTGAGTTTAGTGTGTAGGAATGGGTTAAAATTAGTGTACGTAATTTTAGTGAGTAGTTTCCCTCCTCCCCGCTTTAGTACAGCTGATAAATAGCGCCATCCAGCAGAGAAAAATCACACTACCGTTCTGTCTCTAGCCGCATGTATTAAAAAAGCAGCTTAAAACTTACCTTAACGAATAGTAGCAGCCCTATAAAGCTAACAAAATAACACGCGATAATATTCCATTTTATCTTCATTGTTACCACAAAATAAACGCCTTGTGCAAAACTTCAGGCTTTTTGCTGAAATGAAAACTTTCCAAATTAGCGAAAAAAATAAAACGATTTTCCAAAACTGCAGTAAACCGTAGCAAGGGGATTTCCCTAATTTTTACCGCCGGTGTTTTGTAGTATTTTTGTTTGGGGAGTGAGATATTGTGTATATCCAATAATTTACTGTAATCAAATTACACAATAAGATCCTTACTTTCATGATTTTTTAAAAAGTATACTAACTTTTTAAATAGTTTAAATTAAATGTTTTCTATGTTACTGGAATTGTGTTCCTTATTTCGGGAAATTTTTTAAATTGTCAGCTGACTAAATTATTTGTAAACAAAGATTTTTACCAGTTATCGTAAGTCGTACTTCACTATTCAGCGGAACAGTGGGGCGGGACAACACACTATTTTGCAGGACAGCATGAAGAGAGCGTAGGGGTGTTTTCGTCACTATATCATGAAGGGGGCGGGTGAAATCTGAAATGGGTGACTCTAAATACCAAGTGTGGGCACACTTGAAACCCTTACTCAAACTCTGACCCTAACTCTGGCACACTGCCCACACTGGGTATTTAGAGGAACCTGTTCATATCATGATATACCCTTACCCCGTCCTTCTCATATTAACGACGAAAATACTTCTTTCTGCTCATGATATACCTCAGCCAGCTTATGTTATAACCTGTCCCGCTCAAGTCATGACGGAATAATCTGTCTCGCTCATGATATAGTGCGTTGTCCCGCATATTAGTGAAGCCCCATAAGTCTGGTGATTTAATCGTTCGTTTGTAGAAATATTTGGACCAACTCCCGCATCTTGTTTGTTAGAAGCTTTAGATATCATGGGATAGTATATTCGTGTTTATCCCCGTGAATGGGAATACACAAGGGGCTTTAACACATAGGTAATCGTCAGCTCTTTTATAACATTTTGTAATTCAGAAGTCTAAATGACTTCTCCATTCATATCCTTTTTTATTTTTAAATTGTTTTAATTTTATTTTTTCATGGCAATTAATTAACACTTGGGTAAAAAAATTAATAAACTAAACATTATGTAATATAATAACTATTATTTTACTGTTTTTTCTCTTTAACTTTTGCTACATTTTAATTGTCCTTTAATTATTGTGTCTTCACAGAGCAAAAACCAGTAATTAAACTAATCTTCATTGATATAATACACTTCCCAGAAGTAAAAACTAACAAAAAATGAAACTTGAAAAATGACTTCAAATTCTTTTAAAAGACAACAAAGTTTCGTCGCCCCAAAATTAAAGGATTTTGTATTTACTGAAAAGCTTGGAAGAGGAACCTATGCCACGGTGTATAAAGCTTATCGTAAATCCAGCGAGCACAGACAAGTAATCGCAGTAAAATGCATTTTAAAGTCGAATTTGAACCGAACATCGATTGAAAATCTACTTGTTGAGATCGAGATATTGAAACAGATCAAACACGAGCATGTGGTTGAGCTATTGGACTTTCAATGGGACCAGCATTATATTTATTTGATCATGGAGTTCTGTGGGGGGGGTGATTTGTGCGGTTTCATCCAAGCGCGGAGGATGTTACCGGAACACACAGTCCGTCGGTTTTTACAACAGATCGCGTCCGCTGTAAAGACACTTCACGAACACAACATCTCCCACATGGATTTGAAACCGCAGAATATTCTACTTACTTCTCATAGCCAACCTGTTCTCAAAATCGCCGATTTTGGGTTCGCACAGCATTTTGAAGCAATAGAAGACTTCTCTCTTAGGGGATCTCCCCTTTATATGGCCCCTGAGATGATGTTAAGGAAATCCTACGGTCCCAAGGTGGATTTGTGGTCAATTGGGGTAATATTGTATGAATCCCTCTTCGGTGAGGCCCCCTTTGCATCCAGCACATTGGAGGATTTAGAGATCAAAATACAGAGCAAGGAACCAGTCATTATTCCCGGATTACCGAAGACATCCGACGAGTGCAAAGACCTCCTTCGTGGATTACTTCAAAGAGACCCGGAGACACGGATCAGTTTCGACGACTTTTTCAATCATTCATTTGTCGACCTCGAGCATAAGCCTTCCCAAAAATGCCTTCCAAAGGCGACGGAAATCGTCAAAACTGCCGTCGAGGCGGATAAAAATGGCGACATTTCCACAGCCGCGAAGCTGTATTCTGAAGCAGTTGCTTATTTTGTTCCGGCGATATATTATGAAGTAGATGAGAGGAAAAAAGCTGTTTTAAGAAGTCGAGTGTCAGAGTACTGTAATCGCGCCGAGCAGTTGAAACTTCTCAGCAAACCAGTGTTGACGCCAAACGATTCGCTGGAGCAGTTACGACTGCTGAGTCGTGACAATGACATCATCACAAACGCTATTTCGAAAATTTTCGAAGCAAGGAATTTTGAAAAAAACGAAAATTTCAAAAAAGCGTTAGAAATCTACACAGAAGCAATCGGGACTTTGATTCCTGTATTGGGAAGCGAGAGATCTATAAGACGAAAAGAGCTTCTGCATTTTCAAGTCCAACAACTACTGTCCAGGGCAGAGGCGATTAGAAATTACGTATCCGTTCAAGAAATTGAAATCCAAACACCAACAGTGCATGAGGAAATAAGCAAACCAACGAAATGCTCCGTTTCTTAGTATCTGATGTAGAAAAAAATGCTGTGTACACATTTGAATGTGATGTCACTGATGTGAATGTGATGTCATTGAAGTGAATGTGATGTCATTGATGTGAAAGTGATGTCACTGTCATGAATGTGATGTCAACGTAATTAATGTGATTTAACTATTATCGTTATATTTCATGTAATGATGCTTTTTTTGTTTCTTTATTTAAACTGTTGAAATGAGACAATTTTATGTTTGTGCATTTCCCCGAAAAATATATGCAAATATTATCTATAAACACGCTTTCTATCCAAATGGTGCTAATTGCTTTATGATAATGTTTTGTTTTTAATCCAAAAATGTCAGATAAATTAAAACAGATCATGTTAAGTCTGTGGGTGTGCAGAATCCTATCTATAGAACATCTGCATATATTAAAATTATCACGATAAAATTTTCAAATTTTATTTTTTTGATAGTTTATGACGATCTGTTTTTATTTCATAGATGATAGATAAAAAAACGGTAACTATGAATGTTAGTAAAAAATGGCAGCAAAAGCGAAAAATAATGAAACTACATATCGCAGTTTTATGACACTTTTTGTTATAGTAGATAGTAAAATTTATCAACACTATCCAAACACTGATGAAACGCAATATATAACCAGTGATGGGATCAAGAGGTTCACATGGGTTTAAACATTAGACCTTTAGAGAACCTGTTGTTAGTAAGTACGATACAAAAGAGAACCTGTTCTTAAAATTTTGAATCCTATCACTGTATATAACCACAACATGAACAATGACACAAGGCAATTTGAACATCCTTTCATTATCATATTAAGATTTTTCCAACAAAGCACACATTAACATGCTTAAGTTAGAAATAAAAAATTTAAAAGAATTGTAGTTATAACATACCACCTTTAAAGAATTGATACAATACTGTTAATACACATGATTTGGGTCCTAAATCAACATCAATCAGTCTAATAAAGTTAGATTTTTAGATACATGGGTTTTAACAAGTCACCGACTGCAATCTTTCGAGTAACCCAAAAGTAGGCGAAAGGTAATCATAACGCTCCTTGTGTTTTTCCACAAAAAAAATATATATAATATCCTACCCTTAATGTTTTTATTTGGACAAAGGTTTGAACTGGTTCCGAAGCTCATTTTTTATACACCTAGTATATGCATCAGTTGGTTAACCTACTGATTAACATTCCTATTCTTAATATTAAAATAAAAACTAACTGAATATTTAGAAATTTCTCTTTACACTAGAATGAGTTTTAATTAATGCATTATACAATCATGTACGCTGTCTAGCATCTGACTTATATTGTGATTTTTACTGTAAGATTGGAATTAAACAATCCCATTTGTTCAGAAAGAAATTGGTGAATATAAACAATTAAAATCAATATTATTTTACAAATATTATGTGATTTCATCTGACCAATAAGTGTTTTAAGTTATGTCGTCACCTTTCACCAAAGGGTTGCAGGTTCCAAACTAGTCAGTCATGTGCTTGGAAAGGCACCTAACGGAAATTGCCTAAACACAGCGAATTAATGGGTTCTGCCAAATTGAAGGGACGTATTTATCATACACAACACACTGCAATAGCTCTGGTAACCCGACAATGGGCGCGAGATAATCTGACGATTGCCCGTGTGTTAACCCCCTTGGTTTTCCCATTCACGGGGATAAAGATGAATATCCTGTCCTATTCTACAAAATATCCGATTCTATAGTTTTTTCTGTTTTGACTAAAATTCTTATTTTAATACATTGTGTTCTCAGTTCATAAAATTACTAACAAAAAGTAGATCCAAAACGAAATTTTACGTTGTTTATTCAGCCATTGAACAAAATATAATTATAAAAGTGCAACAGGTAAAGTAAAATAGAATATGTTTTAAATTGTGAAATCTTGCAACAAGAAGTAGTTTGTACCACAACTACTAATGCCACCTTTGGGCATTTGTTTGTTTTTTTCTTCTAAATTTTGTTAAAATTCACCCTCAGTAACACCTTAGTTTAGTAAGCTTTCTTTACAATAAATTTATGCATTGAATTCTACAGGATTATTCCATTTTTTACCCATATACCATTTATTTTGCTCCAAAGTTATACTCCATGATAGCCCTGGGGCACTGGAGTAATAGGAGTTTTTGGTTTAAATTCCTAGTCTCGGGGCTTCCGTGGACCTGCCAATACTAATGTAATTGTAATGTTAAGTAAGGTTATACCATTCTCACCAATGTACCATTCATTTTGAGACATCCAATTAAAATTTAAAGTAACCATGTTTAATTAACCTTTTAAATATTAGGAATCGTTTTAGCTTTTTAAGTTTAATGAGCAGGTTACCTTACAATTTTTAGCATTATGTCTCCAACCATCTAGGGGCAAATATTGGACACTTAATAGAAACCTACCTTTTGTGATGGGGTAAATATTGGGGAACTACCATTTGTCTAGTGCAGAAAAGTGCCCTTTTAACCCTTGCAAAGCGAAATTTATAACTTCATAAAGTCCAGTTTATAATACGATCGGAAATTTTGCAAATTTAGAGAAAATAGTAGTTTAACTGCATTAAGATATGGTTAATTTATTGCTGTCACTTAGATATTAAGTGACTGGTTTCTTGCTGGTTGATATTTTGTCCGAAAGAAACGGGAAAGTCTGGATTTTGCTGCTCATTGCTGTAGCAGCTGCTACACTTCTAGTTTTGATTGCGTTCACACTTCGCTGTAGAATGCTGTCTCTCGCTTGACGGACCTGGGGAATTGTTACTGATTAATTAAAAGTGTGGGCATGAGGTGGATTACTTGGGTAAAACCTGGCTTTTCACCCATGAGAATATAAATGTGGCATCCATCATCATACTGCAATAGCCCTAGTACTTAACTGTGGGTATGAGGTGTTTTAATTGGGGTTGAAGCCTGGCTTTCCACCCACAAGGATATAAATAAACCAAACATCCACACACTGTAATAGCTCCAACAATTCAACTGTGGACATGAGGTGTCTTAAGATACCCGTGGATAAAGCCTGGCTTCCCACCCATGGGGATATAAATGAACCAACCATCCACACACTGTAATAGCTCCAGTAACTCGACTGTTGGCATGAGGTGTCTTACGATACCGGTGGATAAAGCATGGCTTCCTAACCACGAGAATAAAAATAAACCAACCATCCACACACTGTAATAGCTCCAGCTCCATTGACAAGGAGAAATCAACATTAGAAACAATAACTTACTTTGCAAACATCGTGTCTCCATATTTTTCCATCATCATTCACATATATCGTTGACACATAATCATAATATCTGTGAAAGCAAACATCTAAAAATATTGTTCATCTATTCAAACTTTAAACTATGTTTCACCAAGGGTGGGTAAGAAAAAGAAAACGTCAAGGGTTTTAGTCAAAACAAAATGAGGAAATGTCTGCATAGAGCTGGTTGATTTTGAAATGTGGTATATTTAAAACAAGATACAAAATAGTTGGTTGTGTCCTTGTGATTACCTGTGTGATATTATTGTCGATTGTGTCTTTGGGCTAAACATTTAACGGCTGCTGGGCCTGAAGCAGGTAGACTAATGGAAACTGTGTATGTACAGCTAAACAGACACACTGAAATAGCTCTAGCATTTAGATCTAGCTAATGTGGTAACGATACAAATCTTATCAATTTGTTACATATTTAACTCGACTGCGTGTATATGGACAAACATCCCCAATAGATAAACAAATTCAACTCGACTGCGTACACATGTAAACACTTGTGTAGATAAATATATCTACCTCCACTGCAAACACATTGACAAAAAGTGCCGGAATACTTAATAGATAACTGTGCACACAATACTTAATAGATAACTTATCCAACTCGATGAGCATAAGGCATCTTTAACAGACAATGTATTCAACTAGACTGCGGGCACAAGGGCCAAACAAACTACTCTACCTCCGATTGGCCGGCAGTGAGAGCATCAGATTACACAACATCGACGCAGGAGTCCATCCTGTCACCCTCCATCGGATCTCAATTCGGGACTTTCCCTCATCCAAGTCCATGCTTAATAGATCCAGGGTAGGTTGACTTAAATATCGAAGATTGATTTGCCGGTACAACCACACGAATAACTTGTACGACCTTAGCCCTGATAGGAATAACCTGGAAATTTGGTATGTCATAGGTAGTGTGTGTTTTGTTGTCAGCTGAAAGGTTGTGAGATCAAAACCAGCTGCTAGCTAGGCGGTTGTGCTAAAAATGGTTGTATTGAAACCAACCGTTGCCATTCAGGAGACATTGCATGAACAGAATGGATTAAGAAGCAGATGAACCAAAACTGCAGCATGTGCTATTTTCTTTATTATATTTAACAAAATGCAATATATCCATAATTTGCTTAAAATAAGGTAGTGAATATATAAATACCAAAGTGTATCTAAAACAAGATTAGCCTTGTAATTATTATAAAAAAATTAAATATTTCAAAAAAATTTAATACAATGACCCATTTAATCATTTCCCATTTGAATCAAATTCGAATATTAATTCTGTATTGAACATGCCTAGGGATTATGTTATAAATCATAGCCACAGTAACTTACGATAATTTTTCTGGGTTTTTGTGCCCGGATATGTACAAGCCAATTTGCTTGGTGTATATATTGAAGTCGTGCCATGGACCCTTCTTCTCAAAGAACATTGGAATCTTAAAATAAACGTTACTATTTGTACCCACAGTTGAGTTGCTGGAGCTATTATAATGTATGAACAATCAAACATGACTTTCCATTTGAATGAACCATTAGATATCACTGGGTTGGAGCAATGTAAAGTATCTTGCTCAGGTGGACAGTCAAGTTGCCGAAGCTATTTTCAGTGGTTAGATAATCAGATATAACTTTTATGACTTTAAAAGTCATTTAGATGACATTTGGTTGGAGCAACATTCGTGGATGATTGGTTCATTTATACCCCCGCTGGGGAAGTCAGGCTTTATCGAATTGTTAGAGTTTTAAGTTTGTGAATGGTTAGTTTTACCGACCTGCCGAATAGGGAAAAGGTGGTTGGAGAATTTAGTACTAGTCGGTTGTTTTTACCTCATTTCTTAACTTGGAAGATAACATTCTTAACTTTTCTTTTGGTTCATCTGCTGGTTGTTTATCTGGTGCTTCTGGGAGCAAGATGGTTCTAATTAAATCTTTGTGTTGAGGGCTACAATGTTATTTGTGATATAAATGTTTGTTGTGATTGGAAACTTTATGTTTGCAAAGCTAAAGATAATATATATGTAAAAAAATATTTGTTGAATAAAAATATGTATTTCCAAGACATAATAAGCAAGAGATTCAGGTTCGAAACTGGTCGCTCGTGGGTTGTGTTCTTGGGTAAAGCACTTAGCAGTAATCGCCTAAATCCAGTGGATTTATGGGGTTTACCAAGTCGGAAGGGACAACTAAATATTTATTATATACAACACACGGCAAAAGCTTTGGTAACTCGACCATGGCTGCGAGGTAATCTGACGGTTACCTGTGTGTTAATGCTTATGGATTCTTAACATATTGTAATGATTGACTATGTGATAACGCCTCGTGCAAATTTCATATTTATTGGGATAAACATAATTATCCAAAACCCTAAAATACTATGATAGGATATTCATGTTTATCCCCTTGAATGGGAAAACTAAGGGTCGGTTTACCGGAGCTATTTCAGTGTGTTGTGTATGATAGACATGTTCCTTCAATTTGGTAGAACCCATTAATCCGCTGGGTTCAGGCAATATACAATGTTTCGGTTGAAATGCGTCGCACTAAACCGCCAGATTAAAAGTTAAAAGGTTTAAAACCAAACGAAATCTCACCATGGGTCTTGGTTGATTTTGTAAAATCCACAATTGAGCTTTTCAAAGTACAAGTCAACGCATTTGACTGTAGATGTGGAATTGTTGGATCACCACAGGAGTTTAAAGTCAACATATCAGACGAATAAGTTGGAAAGAGTGCCACTGATTTTGAGGTGCAGTTATAAACAACAATAGCTTTTTGAAGCAGTTCGTTATTTTGTGAAATTGCAATTTTTTTCCGAGAATTTTTCGATAATTTTCGCTTATTCGGAAACTTTATTTTCGGGTTTTGAGAGCTCATGACTATGGATCTGAGATCTTCATATTTCTCAATAGATGAAGCTCTATGGTAGAACACAGTTGACAAAACGCTCTCGTTTTGGGCGAATATTTCTTTCTTGTACTTGTAGAATGAAGTAATTGGGACGACAAACTCTCTTCTCGAGATTGTCGTTAACATTCTGGTGGCTAAAATGGAAAACATTTCGCTTCTTTTCAATAAATTACAGCGTTCACTAGAAATCAACGCAACAAATTCATTTATCTGACATTTCCTTAAAGGCTGTACGAGATTTTTTGTTTAGTCACTTTAGTGTAGGCGGGTTATTTAGCTAGCACAATTTACTATACAAACAATTGAACAAAATGACTGTTTATTTCTTAATACTAAGCAATTAAGTCACTGTGAATGTTTATAATAAAACCTGGAGGACAAAGCAGCGAAATTGCAAATTAGGGATTTTCTTATCCAAATTTAGTTTGGTTTCCAACTCCTATTCCAGAATTCAAGAATCTAGAGGATCGTTTGGAGTGCATGGAACGCTTGGATCGCGGTTGCGTACGGTAACTATAAACACTACAGAATCGTTTGGAGCGCTTACCCTCCCTTGTAATTACAAAAGCCTTGGAGGAATCACAAAATTAAAAAAATAAAACTTATCTTACTTGAATTAAGATTATGATATTAATGTTAGGGTTGGAGTTAAATTTAGTTCTGGGGTTGAGATTAGTATTTGGGACAGGGTTAGAATTACTTTCCATTGAAGTCCAAGCGATCAAAGCGATTCAAGCGGTCCTTTAGTATTTAAAGGCAATAGAGTTTCGAACCGCTTTAAAATAGTCTTAAGGAGCACGCAAAAATTTTCGTTATAATTGAATTAGTAAAATTTAAAATAGATGTTTAATAAAAAAATTGTGTTTCACTATAATCATATCTGTAAGACAGTTATATCTCAAAGAATCTGGACCCCTGCATATACAGTTAGGATCTACATAGAGAAGTTGGTTCCAGGATAATCAATCCTGTCTCTGACTCAATTCTATAATGGATTAAACAGCTGTGGTAAGATGGAAATATATAGTGGCCCTCAAAACCCTGTTGGAAAGTTTGTTTTTGCGCGCCGGATTTTTGCGCCAACATTTTTTAACCTCAATTTTGCGCCATGCCACCAATACTAATTTGCGCCACCACAAACAAAGTTGCATCATAAAGTATCAAAAATACTGACATAAATAAAAAGAAGTGTAATCATGCCACGCCAGCATGATTTTTGGAGTTTTCTGCGTCAATACCTGAAAAAGTAGTCCGTGCGCTACCCAGATATATTCGGCTAATTATCAGAATTTTCCAGTAGGGCGTAAAAATATAAGCTATGACATATTGATCTTGTATAACTGTGAACATGAGGTGTTTGACATGCCCAAGGGCCAAGTTAATATATCGTATTCCAATTGAATTAACGTGTTTAGTTACCCGTACATTCTGTATCGTTGAGGTAATCTGACAATTTTCCGAGTGATAATAATCAATAATCATTGCGTTCTCCCTTTCACAGGGATTAACACGAGTCCCGAATTTATAACTGTCTGCTTAAATAGGTTTGATGCTAATGCATTGCTAGCCATTGGTTAACCAGTCGCACTATCAACGACTGATTTAACCGTTAAATTACTATAAACACATTAAAATTGGCGGAAACGCATCATTTTACAAAAACCTCATAACATTCAGGCAAAAACACAAAATTCTACCTTTACCCACTCATGCGTAACTTGTTTTTATTTTTAGGTTATTAACAGAAATATTATACATATATATCCAAAGATGTTGTAACAGAATGGTGGTTTGACAAATAGTTTAAGTAGCCGCTCATACAAGTATTTCTACTTAACAATAGGTATTGACGACCAGTTGTACATGGGATCGTAAAGTATTTTTTACCGAGTCAAGTTTCGAAACCGTGGTGGGCTCGTTACTCCAACCGTTTTTGTTATAGGAGTGGGTATATGTATCGGTAGCGTTAAGCGTACCGATAGTAAAATTATTTATCGGATTTAGTTTCGAACCTAGGATGGGCTAGTTTCTAAGACCGTTCTTTTGAATGTAAGTCTGTATGTATCGGTCGCGTTAACCATTCGGCCAGACGACCGTATAGGCCTATACGGATCGTCACTATTTTTTACCGGGTTTGTTTTCGAATTTATACATGAGAAACCGGCAGATTATCTAGTGCCCACTCACAGCGGTGTAATGTTATCTACGACTGTTTCGGTTTAAACCAATAATATACTGGCTTAATGCAATGTACACCCGAGCTGCGAACTGTCGGTTTTGTTTGGACAACCTTAAGCGAAGATACAGAGCAGCCGAGTTTGGCGTTTATTAAGTCATTCCCGCATAGGCCTACATTAAATACCATATGCTTGTTTAGTCATGGTCGAAAGTAAACTAAATGAGTGTCTTTTTTACCGAGCTAAGTTTCGACCCCATGAAGGGCTCGTCACTTGGACCGTTTTCTGTATAGTAGTCGGTATATGTGATGAATGAATGTCTTTGTCTAACAGACTAGTCCATTGGGTTACTGCGTTCCTTACGGTGGAGATGCAATAATCGGCTAAGCTACGCTCGCAAATCATTCACAGCGAATTTGACCAATTGGTTAACGCGATATATTGACAAACAACCGGTCGCTTGTGTCAGCCACTTAGCCAATTTTGCATGGACCCAACAGATTGAGTTCTAAAAAATTGAAGGAAATAAAACATAACCCATAGCAATAGCTCCAGTAACCTGAATGTGAGAGCGGAGGTAATCGGCTATGTGTTCGGTTGTGTCCTTGGGGCAAGGCACTTTACAGACATTGCCTGAACCCAGCGGATTAATGGGTTCTACCAAATTGAAGGAACGTGTCTACCATATACAACACACTGCAATTGCTCCGGTAACCCGGCGATGGGCGCGAGGTGATCTGCCGATTGCACGTGTGTTAACCCCCTTGGTTTTCCCATTCACGGGGATAAAGATGAATATCCTACCCTATCCTATCACCCCATCCGTTTTTTGTGTTAACACTCCATGCGTTTGCCTTTTCTAAATCTTATCCACTCAAAGAGCGGAATTTTTTACTGTACAAGAAACAACGAAAAATATTATCCTCCATGTTATAAGACTGCACGGTCGAAAGGTAAAATAATAACATTTTTGATAATAATAAAATAATTAGGCTATAACGATAATAATAACTAATTAATATACGAAGTTTGCCGTTATTCAAATAGAACGAATACTTATTGTCATAAAGACTGGAAAATAAAAATACGGTAGTAAAATCACGAAAATATATGCCAAATAACACAAGTATAGAATACATTATAATATACGCGGACTTTATAAGGTATGGTGAATACGTTTAGTGCAAATTATTTAATTCAAAACTATGAAAGTAAAAGCAATTACGAAAATTACATTATTATGTTCTACGTATTAGATAGGATATATTCATCTTTATCCCATTGAATGGGAAAACGCAAGGGACACTATCACACTAGCAATCGTAAGATCACGTCACGCCCACCGTCGGTTACCGAAGCTATCGCAGTGTGCTGTGTGTATGATTAAGATGTTCCTTCAATGTTAAATTTTCGGACAATGTCTGCTAAATGATTTGCCCAAAGCCGCCTAGCCAGCGATCAGATTGGATCCCTTTTAGGTGAAATGCGACGCACTAACCCACTAAGCTATTCGACCGGGCCCGAACAGATATAACAACTATTCTCCACGATTTTCATTGTGATTAAATTTCCGTAGAGACTGTGTTCCGTGACTGCAAGGAACGGGCTTCAGAAACATTATATTTGGCTGTGCTGACGAATGGAGACATCTCGTAAATTGGTTTCAGCCACAGCTGACGAATCGACTTCAACCTCAAGCAGTTGACGATGAAAATAGCGAGACCCTAGAATAGATAGAATATTCATGTTTATTCCCTCTTTATGTAAGTTTATGTGAATGGGAAACCCAAG
This sequence comes from Ciona savignyi, assembly GCA_000149265.1. Classification (NCBI taxonomy): domain Eukaryota; kingdom Metazoa; phylum Chordata; class Ascidiacea; order Phlebobranchia; family Cionidae; genus Ciona; species Ciona savignyi. The sequence goes on along the minus strand of CH000944.1, from coordinate 108,539 downwards.
GGGGTTAACACACGGGCAATTGTCAGATCCCCTCGCGCCCACCGTCGGGTTACCGGAGCTATTGCAGTGTGTTGTATATGATATAAACGTTCCTTCAATTTGGTAGAACCCATTATTTCGCTGGGTTCATGCAATGTGCGTAAAGTGCCTTGCATAAGGGCACAACCGACTAGCTAGCGACCAGTTTCGCACCTGCAACCTTCCGATTGAAAGGCGACGCACTTAACGGCCAGACTAATCGGCCGGACGATAGAAGTTATTAAACTTTTTCGCCAATTTTACAAGGGTATTTGTGTCTATTGTTTGACAAAAAATCGAATGTACGATGCCCTAGCTAACAATACGTAGGTAAGTTTCTCGCAATCCGAAAACGTCATGGAAAGTTCTTATAATTTATTCATCAATATTGTTTATTTGTTAATGACGTGTTTTAACGACTGTTTGTTTACAGGAGTTTTTCCGTTTTATCTCGCTTTTTATGTTCCTTTAAATAGTAGAATAGGATAAGATATTCATGATCGGAAAACTAAAGGGGGTTAACACACGGGCAATCGTCAGATCACCTCGCGCCCATTGTCGAGTTACCGGAGCTATTGCAGTGTGTTGTGTACGATAGACACGTTTTTGCAATTTGGTAGAGCCAATTAATCCGCTTGGTTCAGGCAATGTCCGTTAAGTGCCCTGCCCAAGGACACAACCGACTAGCTAGCAGCCAGTTTTAAACCTAAACGGCGACGCACTTAACCATTAAGCTTTTCAGTCAGAAAAAATAATCTAAAACATTAGAATATTTCTCATGTGTTAACGCTTCGTTTCTCCATTCCAGAAAATAAACATAAAGATCTTATATTCACCTGTGTAGAGTTGGATAGGATAGGATATTCATGTTTATCCCCGTGAATGGGAAAACCTAGGGGGTTATCACACGGGCAATCGTCAGATCACCTCGATCTTATATTCACCTGTGTAGAGTTGAGCAGAGTAAACAACCAAGCCACCACCTCCTTGTACTTCACGTCATCGGCTACGAGCATAAGGTATCCGAACAACCACGTCAGGCCCATGAGGGTTGCCATGGTAATTGCTCGTCCCAAGAGATCGGTCAAGTCTGTTCGTTTTGCTGTTGAACGGATCTGGCAATAATGGAGGGTGATATTTAATTTTTCTATTTTTTTACAGAGCCAAGTTTCTCATGATGGGCTCGTCACTTGGACCGTTTTTTGTATATTAGTTGGTATATGTATCAGTCGCGTTAACCATTCCGCCACACATTATATTCTAAACGTTTAGCTTAGTGGGTTAGTGCGCCGCCTTTCGGCCGACAGGTTGCTACTTCGAAACTGGTTGCTAGCTAGTCGGTTGTGTCCTTGAAGAAGGACATTGACTATGACTAACCTAGTGGATTGATGTGCTCTACCAAATTGGAAGGAATATCTAAATCAACACACTACATTAGCTTTAGTAACCTGACAGTAGCCGCGAGGTGATTTGACGATTGTCCGTATGTTAACCCCCTTGGTTTTTCCATTTACGGGGATAAACATGAACATCCTATCTCAACATACAACAAAATAACTAAACCAAACAACAAATAAACACAGCAATCACCTTGCTAGCATTGCAAAATATAGCTCGAAGGACAACGATAAAGCATCCAATATTAACGACCAACATTAATCCAACTGGAGCCAGAAATCCAAAATAAAGAGAGTATTTCCGTAGCCAACACATATTAGGAAGACGATACGATGAAATGAAGAAGACATCTTTGAAAATGTTAGGTTTGGGTATTATGTAGAGAAGTTTCAGGTTAATAGGATAGGATATTCATGTTTATCCCTGTGAATGGGAAACCAAGGGGTTAACAGACGGGCAATCGTCAGATTACCTCTCGCCACCGTTGGGTTACCGGAGCTATTGCAAAGTGTTGTGTATGTTTTACATGTTTATTCAATTTAGTAGAAGCCAATAATCCGCTGGGTTTAGGCAATGACTGTTAAGTACCTTGCCTAAGGATAAAACAGACTTGCTAGCGACCAGTTAAGCACCTGCAACCCTTCAATTGAAAGGCGACACTTAACCCGCTGGGTATCTTATAATGTCTTAATAACTCAAAACATGCACAAATATCTGAATTGTGTCTTTGTTTGGGTTGCTAAAGCTATTGCATTGTGGTATGTGTGTAAGTTATGTACAGTGGAGACATAGCTAGTCAGTTGTGTCACTTGCGAACACTGTCTAATCTCAGTGAGTTAATATGTTCTACCAAATTTACAGTAACATCTCAATCATACACAATACAATAGCTTCGCTTACCCGACGTTGGGCGCAAGTTGATCTGACAATTGCTCGTGTAATAACGCTGATTTTTTCCAATCACAGGATAAAACATAATGAAGTAAAAAAATATTTCAATTTACCATTTTGATCCAGATTTCCATCCACCCCGAAAATTGTGCTAAACGCATTCAAAAATACTACTAAAAGAGCTAGAGAGTACACCACAATGTTATGATACCATTTCAACACTATAAATCGACCGAAATCCTGCAAAAAAAGGTCGTTGACATCTCTATTTAATTAGTAATGAAACGGTTCTGGGTTTAATTCCTACATAGACCAGTATTTTGTGTTATCACACGCGCAATCGTCAGATCACCTGCGCCCGCTGTCGGGTTACCGGAGCTATTACAGTGTGTTGTATGATTTACATCAGTGGTTCCCAACTGCGGCTCTCATTGACCTTTGAAAATCTCCTAAAATATTACAAAAATCTGATTCTAATAATAAAAAAAATAAAATTAGTATTCTAAAATTAACCTTGCTTAGTTTGAAGGCTAGGAAAAGAGTTTTTACTTCATAGTTAAGATAAGAGGCAAGGAAAGTTGTGAAAAGGCTGCTATTGTTACGTCACTGTTTTCTTAAAGCAGTGTGTTTTCATGAGTGTTTTCATGCGGCTCCATACGTATTCTAAAATTTGAAATTTGGCCCCGACACTAAAAAAGGTTGGGAACCACTGATTTACATGTTCAATCATTGTAGTAGAACCCATCATTCCATTAAGTCCAGGTGAAAAAATCAACTATACTAACTTGGCCGACTAGGTCAAGAAGTAATTAACTCAATACAAATTCAACCTGAACAACTTAGCACTATAAAAGAATAATTACCTGGCCAAGAGAATTGTTTAAGAAAATCCTTACATAGCCCATGCACAAATATATTGTATGTAGTTACCTGTTATTAAGTTACCTGACTATAACTGTTATATAGTTAGCAAAACGTTACATACTCTATGCACAAATATACTGTATATAGTTACCTGTTTGTTATATAGTTAGTCAGGTTATATAGTTAGTCTGGCCCGATGGTCTAACGCGGTTACAGTGCCGTCGCCTTTCAATTGAAAGGTTGCAGGTGCGAAACTGGTCGCTAGCTAGTCGGTTGTTTCCTTGAGCAAGGCACTTTACGGACATTGCCTGAACCCAGCGGATTAATGGGTTCTACCAAATTAATGGAACGTGTCTATCATATACAACACACTGCAATAGCTCCGGTAACCCGACAATGGGCGCGAGGTGATCTGACGATTGCCCGTGTGATAACCCCCTAGTGTTTTCCACATGTCTAACGGGGACTAAACATGAATATCCTATCCTATGCCTCCTACTCATGTTACCTGGCTCCCGAGCCACATTGTGAATATAACACACTGAATATACAGTCATCCACAGCCACGATGATAGGAAGGAAAACTGAAAAGTTTGATAAAGATTATTTTACATTTCAAACTATTCGAAGTTATGTCTTAGGATAAGATATTCATGTTTATCCCCATGAATGGGAAAACCAAGGGGTTAACACACGGGCAATCGTCAGATCACCTCGCGCCAACTGTCGGGTTACCGTAGCTATTGCAGTATGTTGTATATGATAGAAACGTTCCTTTAATTTGGTAGAACCCATTAATCCACTGGGTTCAGACAATTCCTTAAAGT
>CH000944.1:89842-104441 GCA_000149265.1 Ciona savignyi | reverse complement strand
GAGTTTCGCACCTGCAACCTTTCCATTGAAAGGAGACGCACTTAACCAATAGACCAACCGACCGGATAGCCAAGTACAGGCTTGGTAATTGGTGCTTTGCTTTAGATATATTAGCTAATCACCACACACCCTCCCCCTATGTCCAACTTACCTGCATTAGAGCGGTGATGAAATGACAAACATCATTATCCCCAGTCTGTTGGATACCGAATAGAAAGACCGAGTAACCAACCAAGAGGGAAATGCAAATATTCACAAGATAAGGCGTCGGTTTCTTCTCACGCAATGACCTGTTTATTACATCAAAAAAAATTATTTATGTTTTCCTATTAATGGGAAAAATCAAGGGGTGTTATCACACAGACAGATCACCTGGCACTGTACTAGACCTATATAGTTACTAGACCTATATATCACTAACCCACTGAGCTGTACGATGGTGCAAAAACTGCTGTGACGGTATAAGACTGTACCATGATGTTACAAAGAAAAAACAAGCAAAAAAATTTGGTAAAAATCCATAAATCTAATAGGTTCTGGCAATTTCCGATAAGTAGCTCGCCCAAGGACACAGAAGACTAGCTAGCGACCAATTCCGAACCTGCAACCCTTCGGTTAAAAAACCCATCAAAGTTATCCAGAATTATAAACAACAACTTACTTCACAGTAACATATACAGCGATAGTGGCGATGCAACCAAACACAGAAACTCCGCATCCAATTTTGCCGAAGACCGACAACACAAATTGTGATGGAACAACTGTACTATCCTGTTTAATATAAACTGATAGAATGTTTTCAAGAAATCAATATACAGGATAGGATATTCATGTTTAATACCAAGGGGGTTAACATAGGGGCAATCGTAAGATTACCTTGCGCCCACCATCGGGTTACCGGAGCCATTGTAGTATGCTTCAATTTGGTAGAACCCATTAATCCACTGGGTTCAGGCAATGTCCGTAAAGTTCCTTGCCCCAACTAGCTAGTGACCAATTTCGAACCTGCATACTTTTGGTTGAAAGGCATTGCACTAAACCACCAGACTAACAGGTTGGACACACTCATGATAAATTACAGTTAACCCAAAAAGACCTAAATTGTAACTCACAAACAAAAGGCCGAAATCTGCAAACTGATGGCAGAAACATGTTGGAGAGCCGTGTTTGATTCCAAGTTGGCATCCAGAACTTACCCAACTTCTTCTGTCCCATTTCATACATTCAAGTTTCGTCAGCCGATCCTGGGTGTCAGACGATACTTGTTTATATTGTAAGCAAAAGGTTGTTGGATTGAAACTACAATGCTTTACCAAAAAACTATCAAAATTGAAGCAACTTCTCAATCATTTACAACGCACTGTTAGAGCTACAATAAAACAATGGACCAAGTAAGTATTAGATGATGACCAGTAAACAGAAGATAATGAATCGTATGCATACATTTTTAACATTTTTTTCATATATTACATTATCTCATGCCTACCGGGCGCATCTTTGGACCTGTGCCAGTTTAGTTTAATAGTTTATTCTAGTTTTGCCCCAGTATTAAAAAATAAACAAATCAATTTATGACATAATTTAATAAATATAGCGACACGGGAACAGGAAAAGACGGAAAAACGAACAATCGTTAAAACATGTCATTAAAGAAAGGATATAATTTAATAAATATAGCAGACGCGGCCGCCAAACCTAAGCGAAATAAAAATAATAAGCAAACAAAATTAAATTAAGACCAAAACAATGCCACTGAATCCTATTAGTTTCGCTGTAGTATGAGTTGTTAACATATTTACGGTGGTAAGGCATAGGAACAGAAAACTCACATAAAGCGTATCTGGTAGGTTCTCTCTTTCATTAAAGCCTTTGTAGTCGTTGTATTGGATTTGAATCGGCAAGGAAAGCTTCGAACGTTGCTTGTTTCTTAATTTTACAACTGCTACCTAGGATTAACGATTTTAGATGGTCATCCATTATTTTCTGCTGAATTTGTTCCATTAATACAATAAATTTAATTAATAATCTGCAAGTGTTGAAGACATAACTGACCAACCAGCAACCTAAAATGTTCTGCCAGTTAGTCTGGCGGTTTGTGTGTTGCCTTTCCATCTAATGGTTGCAGGTGCAAAACTGGTCGGTAGCTAGCCGGTTGTGACCTTGAACAAGTCAGTTGTGTTATTGGGCAAGGCACTTTACGGACATTGCCTGAACCCAGCACATTAATGGGTTCTATTAAATTAAAGGAACGTGTCTATCATATAAAACACACTGCAATAGCTCTGGTAACCCGACGGTGGGCGCGAGGTGATCTGACGATTGCCCATGTGTTAACCCCCTTGGTTTTCCCATTCACGGAGATAAACATGAATATCCTATAATCTATATCCTATCCTAACCCTTGAATATTTCTAAAAAACACATAACAAGTTGTACCTTCGTTATATTAAGATTGGAGGGGTAGATGGTTGAGTTTGAATAAAATATAAAATCCAATCGAATTTTGGCGTCAGCACTGACAAGTTCGAGTGCAGAACTTAGGATTGTGATGGTCATTGGGTTTGTTGCTACCCAGCCGTCTGTGGTATTCATGTACACCGCTGGTGTGTAGGTGATATCTCGCTCTGCGCTTTTGTTTCTCTGGTAGTTCAGAACCTGAAGGCAAATCGAAAGTGTTTGTCTGACAGATTAGTTTGGTAGGTCAGTATGTCGCCTTTCAGCTAACCTAAAGGATTGTAGATTCGAAACTGGTCGTTGGCTAGTCTGTTGTGTCCTTGAGCAAGGCACTTAACATTTGAATTATACACAACACTGCAATAGCTCTTGTAACCCGATGGTAGGTATCCTAATTGTTGGTAATGTGGGGTAATTACCGCACAATTTTTTTCGAGGCTTGGTGTAATAATTTTGATTTAAACATTAAATGTAACTTTTTTCTCGTTATAACGTGTATGTGATGTGTTTTAACTACTGTAGTTTTGACGTTTTATCCTGCCTCTATTTTGTAAATAACTGTGCTATTAGTCTTTAATATAATAATAAAGCAAAAAATCTAAATTAAACTTACCTTTGCACAGCCTTACACTGTTACACATGTACACCAAATTAACTAAAATTAAGCGATTAAATGTTTACCTTAATGTTAATATTTGCAGAACCGAATTCAACAGAAGAAGAATTTTCATTAATATTCACTCTGGTAAGGATCTTTTCTACTTGCTCCTGTAGCAACAGCTTGTTTTCAACCAGACTGGAAAATGAAAAGTGTAAATTAGGATAGGATATTCATGTTTATCCCTATGGATGGAGAACGTAACCAAAGCTAAATGCAGTGTGTATGATTGAGATGTTTCTTTAATTTGGTAAAACCCATTTTTTTACTGGGTATAGTTAATGTTTTGCACATGTTCAACTGTTTTGCACACGTTCAACTTGCACAATAAATGAATTTAATTAGGTTACAGCGAAAAAGTTTGGTGGGTTAGTGAGTTGCCCTTTAACTAAATGGTTGTTGGATTAAATTCAGTTACTCGCTAGTTGTTTGTGCACTTAGACACTTAGGGGACATCGTCAAACCCAGCGGATTAATGGGTTTTACAATTAAAGAGACATGAACCATACACAGCCGACTGCAATAGCTCCGGTAACACAACTGTGGGCATAAGGTGATCTGACGATTGTCCAAGTGTTATTGTCCTTTGGTTTTCTTATTTACAGGGATAATAATGAACTATAGTTAAACTTAGTAAATTGCTTAAACACACACAACACAATAATTCTAAGGTAAACGCGACAGTTAGCGTAAAGTAATTGAAAAATTGCCTGCAAGACATCACTGCCTTAGGTATTCCCGGGGATAAGTTTTCCTCGCGTTTCCATTCATGGAAACATAAAACATTAATACCCTTAACCCAGGCATGCGTAAGGTCAACATACGGCCTGTGAAAAAATTTTGACCGGCCCACAGACTGTATCTAAAGATACCCTGTAATTAAGATATTGAATACTTTTCATCTAATAATCCAGCCCACCCAGAACTTCATTTTTCCACATCTGGCAGGCCTTAACCCATAGTTAGTACTTTAAGAATGGAAAGGTGGTTTTCCTCGCGTTTCCATTCATGGAAACATAAAACATGAATACCCCTAACCCAGACATGCGTAAGGTCAACATACGGCCTGTGAAAAAATTTTGACCGGCCCACAGACTGTATCTAAAGATACCCTGTAATTAAGATATTGAATACTTTTCATCTAATAATCCAGCCCACCCAGAACTTCATTTTTCCACATCTGGCAGGCCTTAACCCATAGTTAGTACTTTAAGAATGGAAAGGTGGTATAACGGTGTCAAATTTATCTTTAATTTACCTAGGGCTTTGCTCTTCGCTGCTCCATTGCTGCATTATACTACTCACTGTGGGTATTAAGCTTTTAACTGATTCCACATTTATCTATAGAAAGAAAAAATAAAGAATGTTAATAGAAGGTTTATGTATGATCTCCGAAAGTAGGAAAATATAAAGGCATGAAGTAGAAACATGCAGTAGAAACATCTATAAAAAAATTGGAACTAGAAAAAATATTGATTTCCATGAAGAGAGTACTACAACTATCATTCTTGTTAGGATAGTCGGATACATTCATGTTTATCTCCATGAATAGGAAAACAAAGGTGGGTTCACACATAGGCAATCGTCAGATCACCTCGAGCCCACTGGCGGGTTATTGGAGCTATTGCAGTGTGTTGTGTATAATACACGTTTCTTAAATTTAGTAGAACCCATTAACCTGCTGGGTTCAGGCAATGTCCGTAAAATGCCATCTGACTGGCCAGTTCAACCTATTGAACAACTAGGCTTGAGCAGCACACACTGCATGCCTTAATCAATGAGACAAAACAAATGTGTGGTTTCAATCTTCCAACCTTTCAGCTACCGGCTGAATGCCATATAAATCAGATAACTGACCAGCCTATAAAACACTGTAACATTCACTTGAATATTCTTTTGAGTTAATTACTCACTTTCCCTAAAATCAACGTGCAAGCAATTTACCTGGGCAAACCGCATGTATATAAGTGCGTTATGTAAAATACAGCTACGACATTACAATCTGCTATAAATGTTACAAGTATTGAATAATTGTTACAAGCATTGAATAATAAGTCACACCTGAACAGCATTCGAGCTTGAGCTTACAACCTGAAGTACTTTTAAAGCGGAAAGACTTTCATTGTAAGTAAGCTGGGAGGAGGTAAGCACTTCCATCGTTCGACTGACTTCCTCCACATTGTCAGTCGATATGGTTTGATTTTGTACCTCACTAAGCAATTGTGAGATGGATAATCCACAATCAACTATCTTGAAAGTTGAAACATCAAATTTCTGGCCAGAGCAATAGATGGTTGCCTTTTCCCTTCCTAGTAAAATATTGTTTTATAGAATAGGACATTCATGTTTAACTCCTGAATGGAAAAACACAATTAGGTTTATTGACAGGGTAATCATCAGATCACCTCGCACCCACTGTTAGATTACCAGAGCTATTGTAGTGTATTATGTATGATTCAGGCGTTCCTTACTATGGTAAAACACATCAATCCACTAGGTTTTTTACACATCAATCCACTAGGCAATTTATGCAGACTTTCAGTGACCAGTTACCCACGCCAAAAAGGCGGGAAAACGGACATCGTGCAAAAACAAAAAACGCTCTTTCGACAAAAAAAATTTTTTGGATGTATCATAAAGATACTAATATACACTAGAGTGGCCTTTGTTAAATAATTGATAATGCTGCATTGTTGTAAAATTAATGCATTTGCAATGGCTGTGATGCCATACAAATAATGGTTTTATTTTTTTATAATTGGTATTTAACTGAACGTACTTTTGAGCTGAGTTTTAAGAAAAAATAAATATTATTTACTACCAAACTTTATTTCTCATATATTTAAGGAGCAATATTTATTAAACTTTGGCATTTTAATGCATCATATTTATTAAATAAAATTGCATGCGCAACACTGGACCAGACGACATTCAAGTCGTCAACCATTTCTTCGTGCGAAAAAGTCGACAGAAACGTTTAAAGTTGTAGCCTACTTTTATACCTACGTACCACGGGGTTAGACACTTTCTTTGAAATATACACCGGATATATATATCCAATGTTACTGTATTTGACGCAAACGGCACTTTACGTTGCCACGTTACATTATATAACTGTACCAACAGTAGCGCGTCGGACCGTCAGCAGGGTGCAAGATCGAAACCTGCCGATGCTAATTGCGTGTAACCCAACAATGGACGCGTGGGTCCATTAAAATAGAGTATCCTATCCCCGTTAAACTTAAGCTCACACTTTTACTTTTATAAAATAATATCAGTACGGTTAGTGGATATGGTTATTTCTTGTTCTGCTTGGGGCTGTATGACAAAAAGTTTTTTCGGTAACAATATCCTAATATTCATCAATCTGGACTTTCCCGAAAGGAGTTATTTCGAGCCTTGTTACAGACTACGTTATTCGCCTGTAAAGAAATATTGGCTCCAAAAATTCTACAAAATAATATTTTATTTAAACTTTCTAACATTTTTTCCTTAATTGGACAAATATTTTTGGACGAAAATGGATTACTGGATCCTGTAGAATGATGGATTTCACAAAATTCAAGGTACAAATGTGATACCTCGGCTAACCCGATGGCGGGCGCGTTATCTGACGATGCGTTTTCCCATTCAGGTGGATAAAAATAAATACCGGTATCCTTTCGTATAACAACTTACCATTAGGACATGTTTGAACTGAAGAAGCAAAAAACAACGTAGGAGTTGCTGGGAAGTTAAATATAGATCCGTTGACCTTCAGCTCAAATGCGGAACAAGACTCTGACAAATATAACTGAAGATCACCAATTTTTAACTTTTCAAACCGTTTACCAGATTTATATTAACCAACTGGCATTTAAGGTAAGTATTAAAAAGATTTGGATTAATTAAACTTTCTTGTTAATTTACTTTCATTCGGGAGTATGACTAATAAAGCGTCATTTCCACAGATATTCGAGATTAGCCTATATATTAACCTAGTACACAAGACACCAATCACCACACAAATATACAGTAATCAACAAAATGTGGGTGTTTGTATAAACCAAAAAATACTAATAAAATCGATAACTTACGAATGCAGGAGCCAAAATGACACAATATTTCGGTACAATTTACACCATCTCCAGTAAATCCAGTATTGCAAGAACATGTAAAACTTCCAATATTGTTGGTACAAGTAGCATTTGCATGGCAGTTGTGAGTACCTAATGTGCATTCATTATTATCTGTGCAGTTTTCACCATCACCAGTAAATCCAGTATTGCAAGAACATGTGTAACTTCCAATATTGTTGGTACATCTAGCATTTGCATGGCAGTTGTGAGTATCTGCTATGCATTCATTAATATCTGCACAGTTTACACCATCACCAGTAAATCCAGTATTGCAAGAACATGTGTAACTTCCAATATTGTTGGTACATCTAGCATTTGCATGGCAGTTGTGAGTACCTAATGTACATTCATTATTATCTGTGCAGTTTTCACCATCACCAGTAAATCCAGTATTGCAAGAACATGTAAAACTTCCAATATTGTTGGTACATCTAGCATTTGCATGGCAGTTGTGAGTACCTAATGTACATTCATTATTATCTGTGCAGTTTTCACCATCACCAGAAAATCCAGTATTGCAAGAACATGTATAACTTCCAAGAATGTTACTACATATAGCATTTGCATGGCAGTTGTGAGTATCTGCTATGCATTCATTAATATCTGCACAGTTTACACCATCACCAGTAAATCCAGTATTGCAAGAACATGTAAAACTTCCAGGAGTGTTAGTGCAAATAGCATTTGCGCTGCAGTTGTGATTGCTTGATGTACATTCATTAATATCTGCACAGTTTAAACTATTACCACTAAATCCAGTATTGCAAGAACATGTAAAACTTCCAATAGTGTTAGTGCATGTAGCATTTGCATGGCAGCTGTGATTGCTTGATGTGCATTCATTAATATCTGCACAGTTTACACCATCACCACTAAATCCAGTATTGCAAGAACATGTAAAACTTCCAATAGTGTTAGTGCATGTAGCATTTGCACTGCAGTTGTAATTGCTTGATGTGCATTCATCAATATCTGCACAGTTTACACCATCACCAGAAAATCCAGTATTGCAAGAACATGTATAACTTCCAAGAATGTTACTGCATATAGCATTTGCATGGCAGTTGTGAGTATCTGCTATGCATTCATTAATATCTGCACAGTTTACACCATCACCAGTAAATCCAGCATTGCAAGAACATGTAAAACTTCCAGGAATGTTAGTGCAAATAGCATTTGCACTGCAGTTGTGATTGCTTGATGTACATTCATTAATATCTGCACAGTTTACACCATCACCAGTAAATCCAGTATTGCAAGAACATGTAAAACTTCCAGGAGTGTTACTGCATGTAGCATTTACATGGCAGTTGTGATTGCTTAATGTGCATTCATTAATATCTGCACAGTTTACACCATCACCAGTAAATCCAGTATTGCAAGAACATGTAAAACTTTCAATAGGTGTTAGTGCATGTAGCATTTGCATGGCAGTTGTGATTGCTTAATGAGCATTCATCAATACCTGTGCAGTTTACACCATTTCCAGTTAATCCAGTATTGCAAGAACATGTAAAACTTCCAATAGTGTTAGTGCATGTAGCATTTGCATGGCAGTTGTGATTGCTTGATGTGCATTCATTAATATCTGCACAGTTTACACCATCACCAGTAAATCTAGCATAGCAAGAACATGTAAAACTTCCAGGAGTGTTAGTGCAAATAGCATTTGCACTGCAGTTGTGATTGCTTAATGTACATTCATTAATATCTGCACAGTTTACACCATCACCAGTAAATCCAGTATTGCAAGAACATGTAAAACTTCCAGGAGTGTTACTACATCTAGCATTTGCATGGCAGTTGTGAGTATCTGCTATGCATTCATTAATATCTGCACAGTTTACACTATCACCAGTAAATCCAGTATTGCAAGAACATGTAAAATTTCCAAGTAGTGTTAGTGCATGTAGCATTTGCATGGCAGTTGTGAGTACTTGATGTGCATTCATTAATATCTGCACAGTTTACACCATCACCACTAAATCCAGTATTACAAGAACACCAATAACTTCCAAAAGTGTTACTACATCTAGCATTTGCATGGCAGTTGTGAGTACTTGATGTGCATTCATTAATATCTGCACAGTTTACACCATCACCAGTAAATCTAGTGTTGCAAGAACATGTAAAATTTCCAATAGTGTTAGTGCATGTAGCATTTGCATGACAGTTGTGATTGTTTGATATGCATTCATTAATATCTGCACAATTTACACCATCACCAGTAAATCCATTATAGCAAGAACATGTGTAACTTCCAATAGTGTTAGTACATGTAGCATTTGCATGACAGTTGTCAAAACCTAATGTACATTCATTAATATCTGTACAGTTTTTGGCCTCACCAGTAAATCCAGTATTGCAAGAACATGTGTAACTTCCAATATTGTTGGTACAAGTAGCATTTGCATGGCACTTGTCATAACCTAATGTACATTTATTAATATCTGTGCAGTTTTCGCCATCACCAGTAAATCCAGTATAGCAAGAACATGTGTAACTTCCCATATTGTTGGTACAAGTAGCATTTGCGTGGCAGGTGTGATTGCTTGATGTGCATTCATTAATATCTGTGCAGTTTTCGCCATCACCAGTAAATCCAGTATTGCAAGAACATGTCAAACTTCCAATAGTGTTGGTACAAGTAGCATTTGCATGGCAGTTATGAGTATCTGCTATGCATTCATTAATATCTGCACAGTTTACACCATCACCAGTAAATCCAGTATTGCAAGAACATGTATAACTTCCATGAATGTTACTACATATAGCATTTGCATGGCAGTTATGAGTATCTGCTATGCATTCATTAATATCTGCACAGTTTACACCATCACCAGTAAATCTAGCATAGCAAGAACATGTAAAACTTCCAGGAGTGTTAGTGCAATAAGCATTTGCATGGCAGTTATGAGTTCCTGTTGAGCATTCATTAATATCTGCACAGTTTACACCATCACCAGTAAATCCAGTATTGCAAGAACATGTAAAACTTCCAATAGTGTTAGTGCATGTAGCATTTGCATGGCAGTTGTGATTGCTTGATGTGCATTCATTAATATCTGCACAGTTTACACCATCACCAGTAAATCCAGTATTGCAAGAACATGTGTAACTTCCAATATTGTTGGTACATCTAGCATTTCCATGGCAGTTGTGATTGCTTGATGTGCATTCATTAATATCTGTGCAGTTTACACCATCACCAGAAAATCCAGTATTGCAAGAACATGTATAACTTCCAATAGTGTTAGTGCATGTAGCATTTGCATGGCAGTTGTGATTGCTTGATGTGCATTCATTAATATCTGTGCAGTTTACACCATCACCAGAAAATCCAGTATTGCAAGAACATGTATAACTTCCAATAGTGTTAGTACATGTAGCACTTGCATGGCAGGTGTGATTGCTTGATATGCATTCATTAATATCTGCACAGTTTACACCATCACCAGTAAATCCAGTATTGCAAGAACATGTAAAACTTCCAGGAGTGTCAGTGCAATAAGCATTTGCATGGCAGTTATGAGTTCCTGTTGAGCATTCATTAATATCTGCACAGTTTACACCATCACCAGTAAATCCAGTATTGCAAGAACATGTAAAACTTCCAATAGTGTTAGTGCATGTAGCATTTGCATGGCAGTTGTGATTGCTTAATGAGCATTCATCAATACCTGTGCAGTTTACACCATTTCCAGTTAATCCAGTATTGCAAGAACATGTAAAACTTCCAATAGTGTTAGTGCATGTAGCATTTGCATGGCAGTTGTGAGTACTTGATGTACATTCATTAATATCTGCACAGTTTACACCATCACCAGTAAATCTAGCATAGCAAGAACATGTAAAACTTCCAGGAGTGTTAGTGCAATAAGCATTTGCATGGCAGTTATGAGTTCCTGTTGAGCATTCATTAATATCTGCACAGTTTACACCATCACCAGTAAATCCAGTATTGCAAGAACATGTGTAACTTCTAATATTGTTGGTACATCTAGCATTTCCATGGCAGTTGTGATTGCTTGATGTGCATTCATTAATATCTGTGCAGTTTACACCATCGCCAGTAAATCCAGTATTGCAAGAACATGTGTAACTTCCAATATTGTTAGTGCATGTAGCATTTGCATGGCAGTTGTTATTACTTGATGTGCATTCATTAATATCTGAGCAGTTTACAGCATCACCAGTAAATCCAGTATTGCAAGAACATGTGTAACTTCCCGGAATGTTAGTGCATGTAGCATTTGCATGGCAGTTGTGATTGCTTGATGTGCATTCATTAATATCTGCACAGTTTACACCATCACCAGTAAATCCAGTATTGCAAGGACATGTAAAACTTCCAGGAGTGTTTTTACATCTAGCATTTGCATGGCAGTTGTGAGTACCTAATGTACATTCATCAATATCTGCACAGTTTACACCATCACCAGTAAATCCAGTACCGGTATTGCAAGAACATGTAAAATTTCCAATAGTGTTAGTGCATGTAGCATTTGCATGGCAGTTGTGAGTACTTGATGTGCATTCATTAATATCTGCACAGTTTACACCATCACCAGTAAATCCAGTATTGCAAGAACATGTAAAATTTCCAATAGTGTTAGTGCATGTAGCATTTGCATGGCAGTTGTGATTGCTTGATGTGCATTCATTAATATCTGCACAGTTTACACCATCACCAGTAAATCTAGCATAGCAAGAACATGTAAAACTTCCAGGAGTGTTAGTGCAAATAGCATTTGCACTGCAGTTGTGATTGCTTAATGTACATTCATTAATATCTGCACAGTTTACACCATCACCAGTAAATCCAGTATTGCAAGAACATGTAAAACTTCCAGGAGTGTTACTACATCCAGCATTTGCATGGCAGTTGTGAGTATCTGCTATGCATTCATTAATATCTGCACAGTTTACACCATCACCAGTAAATCCAGTATTGCAAGAACATGTAAAACTCCCAAGAGTGTTAGTGCATGTAGCATTTGCATGGCAGTTGTTATTACTTGATGTGCATTCATTAATATCTGCACAGTTTACACCATCACCAGTAAATCCAGTATTGCAAGAACATGTAAAATTTCCAATAATGTTAGTGCAAATAGCATTTGCATGGCAGTTGTGAGCACTTGATGTGCATTCATTAATATCTGCACAGTTTACACCATCACCAGTAAATCCAACTTTGCATGTATTTGATACATTAGCCGTTGTTTCATCAACTGTTACACCAACTGTTGTTGATATACTCGTGGTTGTGGTATCTGCCATAGTGTTTGCATCTGTTGTGGATTCGAATCCTGCGTTACTCGTAACGGTTAACCCAGGGACTATTGTACTTGCAGTTGATGCAATAGCGTGGGTCGTTGCAGTTGTGTAGGTTTCTGGTTTGGTATTGGTTGTACCATCTATGGATGTTAAATCAATGCATAAATATACCATCTATGGTTGTTGTACTTGTGCCTGTTAAATCTGCTGTGTGGTACCCACAGGATTAATGGGTACTACCCAATTAAAGTATTTCAAATATACAACACACTGCAATAGCTCCGGTAACCTGACGGTGGGCGCGAGGTAATCTGATGATTGCCCATGTGTTAACCCCCTTGGTTTTTCCATTCACGGGGTAAACATAAATACCCTATCGACATATCCTAGTTGGCCTACAGAAATTCATATTAATTAAAAACGGTAATAAAGTTTATATATTTTTTTAACGGGAACAGTTTTGATTCCATGACGTCCTCGCCACTAAAGTTAATTGTTTTAATGTATATGTAATGGTATTTGAAACGGTTGTGTTAACCACTCGGCCATAGGAACATTTTAAAAGCAGTATAAACGTTGTGTCCGCCCATACGAAAGAATTTATACCAGACGACGGATGCAAGTTATTTGCTAAGTGTTCACGGACTGTGACCGAACTGCCTTTTTTACTTACAGAGACTTCTTTAACAGGGTTGCCAGACGCAAAGTACGCTTTACGGCCAAACTGTGTTTGCTTTACGGCCAAAATTCGGCCAATTTGTATCAAGTGCAAAATAAACTATTTAATTTAGCCAATTGGGCTATTTATCTCTTTATTTGTTGAAAAATTGTATAATTTTAATTTCCTCCAGATTTGTCGAACCCGTTCAAATACTATATAGGAATGCCTACCGTTATTATTATATTTTAAAACGTCATAATCAGCTTTGTGATTTAGGAATGAGACAGTTGATATTAATTTATTTCCATATACGGTCTCTGTTTTTCCTTTATTTTTACTGTAGCGTAAAAAATACTATGACGCTTCGGCCAAAAACTTGACAATATGCTTATACGGCCAAATTCGGCCAGATTTTTCCGCACGGCCAAACTATTTTTTTTGCGTCCAGGACGATTTTGGGACGGCCAAATTTCTGATATTTGGCCGTGAAAAAGGCCAAATGGCAACCCTGTTCTTTAAACAGTCCGACAGATTAGTCTGGTTGGTGAGTGAGTCACCTTTCCGAAACTGGTCGCTGGCTAGTCGGTTGTCTTTTGCGAGGCACTTAACGGACATTGCTAGAACGCAGCGGATTTATGGGTTCTACTAATTTGAAGGAATGTGTGAATGATACACAAAACACTGAAATAGCTCCGGTAACCCGACGATGGGCGCGAGGTGATCTGACGATTGCCCGTGTGTTAACCCCTTGGTTTTCCTATTCACGGGAATAAACATGAATATTCTAGGGAAAAACTAAAAGGAGGGAAAGCGGGAAGGAGGGAAACTGCACAATATAATATATATTAGGGCATTAGAGTGAGTTTTATACATGGGGTTTGGGTGAGTTTTGGGGGTGAGATTAATGTTAAGGGCAGGGTAAAAACTAATTTTCATAGTTTTAGTGAGCAGTTTTCCTCCTTTTATTAATTAGGTTCTCCCCATTTCATACATGGTGGCGAGGAACAAACATAGAATCTTTCCCATAGACGTGGTGTAGCAGACTAACAGCTTTTGACATTTTTACAAAAATGAAATATTATATTAATAGTAAACTTTAAATTAATTTAAGCGAATTACAGCTAAAATTCCGTACAATTTCTGTAATAAAGAATCTCAATCAATCAAACATATTTTATTTGTTAAACGCACAAAAAAAAAAAAACAATACGAAAATAAATAAACTGAAGCTTAACAAGGAGACACCGAGAAACCATGCGTTTATCGAAGCAGGTGCCACCTTATAATAAATGTAAATTAAAATATAAAGATAAATAAATAAGAAATAATCAGAATAGCAGTGTGAAAAATTTGTGCAAAAACATTACAATGACAAAAATAACTTTAACAAAACCCTAAAAAAAGAAAACAAACAAAATGCATAATGAA
>CH000944.1:78604-89742 GCA_000149265.1 Ciona savignyi | reverse complement strand
TAACAGTGATTATATAAAGAAACAAATTAGACTAGGCTAGAGTCCAAACTTTACATCAAGAATCTTCCATTTGTAAAGGTTTTAAATCCGTGAACATCTGAATCACTCTATCCTAGATAGCCTAGCATCAAAATCACCAAGATGTGCCAGTAATAAGTAAGTGGAAAAAAGCTATAGTAAAATTTACCAAACAAAACAAAACTAGCCTACTACAGTGTTGCCTGTATTTTCGCGCCAATTTCCCAAATTTGTTGACCCGGAACCAGCGAACGGCCTCTGCCGCAACAAAAAATCATAGAATTTATTATAAAATCGTAAAATATTACAAAAAATAATGCCTTAACCCAGGAAATTCCAGGATTAAGGAATCTCGGGTTAGCTGAACCGAGATTCGCCTTAAGCGAGGTTTCTGCATACCAAATTTCTTAATCCTGGATTAAGGACCTCCCTTAATCCAGGATTAAGCTTAAGCGAGGTTTCTGCATACCACCCTTAGTATTGCCTAATGTTCTATCCTAAAACCAATCAAAACTAAAGAGTGTAAATCACGTGTTTAACCACCATTATTTGTAAAACACATGTTGTATGCCATATATTCATGCTACAGGGTTCCTAACCACATTTTGTATTTTATACACTGGGTATCTAGTTTTTGTTTCTGCAAGCATAAACGCATGGGTCCCATAGTTATCAAACCAAACTTCTTCTCCATGTGTAGTTAAAAAAAGAAAACGTCTCAGGGGAAGTTCCCTAGATTTATCACCCACCATTTTTCTACTGCGTATCTAGACCGTGTTGTCTAACAAATGACCAAGTTTTGTTACTATTCCATTATTCCTTCTGGTAGATGTCAGGGCGTCATGGCATGCCTGTCACAATCATGATTTGAGAACAAAATCTTATTTTTTAGAATATTTTCCTAGATATTTGTTTTCTAATTGTTAAATTAGTAGGTAATGCACCTACATTCCACCAAATCTAAATCAGATTGAAGCAGCCGTTCAAGCGCCATGCCCAAAAAAAGCTAGTTCTTTTAGAAAAAATACCGTTTTGGTGTTTAACGCCCCCGGGAATTCCCCTGGATTTATCACCCAAAATTTTGGTTTCTGCACATCTAGACCATGTTGTCTAACAAATGTTAAATTTTTATTTCGATTCCAATATGCCTTTTGGTAGATGTCGGGGCGACATGGCATGCTTGTCAAAATCATCATTTGAGAAAAAAAATCTTATTTTTAGGGTATTTCCTTAGGTAATTTTTTCATATCTTCCAAGTGTTAAATCAGTGATTAATGCATTTTAAGTGTTAAATCAGTGATTAATGCATTTTCTGAAATATGATTCAAATTGGTGCAGCCGTTCAAGCGTTATGGCCTAAAAAGCTATTTAAAAAAATGACCCGTTTTGGTTTTTAGACGTCCCAGGGGAATTCCCTTAGATTTATCACCCAAAATTTTGGTTTCTGCATATCTAGACCATGTTGTTTAACAGATCACCAGAGTTTCATTGCGATTCCATTACTCCTTTTGGTAGATGTCGGGGCGACATGCCATGACTGTCTCAATCATCATTTGAGAATAAAATCTTATTTTTTAGGGTATTTCCTTAGGTAATTTTTTTTAAGTGTTAAATAAGTAAGTAATGCACTTACATTCCACCAAATCTGATTAAAATTGGAGCAGCCGTTCAAGCGCTATGCCCAAAAACGCCATTTTTTAAAAAAAATACCGTTTTGGTTTTTAACGTCCCAGGGGAATTCCCTTGGATTTATTACCCAAAATTTTGGTTTCTGCATATCTAGACCATGTTAGTGGTAGATCTCGGGGCGACATGCCATGCCTGTCAAGCGTTTGACGAAAAAACGGACAAAAACAATATGTGTCCCATTTTTTATAACTATACCAATATATTTAACACAATGCAATAGCTCCAGAAACCCGAATGCTGCGTTTGCAGTATGGCGTTCTTATATTGCATTATCGCGTGGTATAAACATATAGCAGTAGGTTTTAACCTAATGTGATTAATATAACACGCGAAGAATGTGACGGTGAGTACCCTAGTATTCGAACAAGTAGAAACTGTGTGGTATCGAGTTTAGTCCACCCGAGAGAACCTTTTTCCTTGTTTTGAGGACGATACCCGATACCAGAATCGGTTCGGTATCGGCCTCGTTTCAAAGACGACATTTTCTGGAAAACCAGTACTGTGTTTTTAAACTGCACAGCAGCCTACCCTCTGCAGCTAAAAAATGTTTGTCGTCATGGAAAGAATACCGAACAGATTCTGATATCGTGTAGCGTCCTCATAAAAAGAAAAAAGTTCTCTCGCGTAGACTAAACTGAATACCACACATCTTGTCATCTTCTACTATTCGGTACGTTTTCCTACAGTTTACGCCACTTTTTTCCAATACATTTAAGCTGTAGTCTATTTTAAAGGATATTTTTAAAGGAAGAAAAAAGAAAGGAAATTCTGCAGAAAATACCTAAATAAAGAAACGTCTGAGTCATAGAACACACGGTAATAACTCTGGTAACCCGACGGTGGGAGCGAGGTAATCTGACGATTGCCCCTTGTGTTAAAGCTCCTTGCGTTTGAATGGGAATTAATAGGAATAAACATTGGTATATTCTATTCTAACTCAACACATCAATCTGGTAAAAATAGTTAAGTATTACAATTCGCAAAATTGTTGTTCAAATAGGCAAGAAAACAGCGATCAATAAGTTAAATCGCTGATCCTACTTACCGTCCGACGATACGGTTGTATACGCACCAACGATGGAAATTATGACCGAGAAAACCACTATTTCTTTAAAGACGTGCATCCTGTCTTATCACCCGCTTGCTTTAAATATGCAATCGGTTGTCCGTTTCTTCTTAACCTAGCGACTAAAGTTAAAAATGCAGGGTAAGCAATATTCCCTTACCAGCATGCACATCGTATATTTATAACCAGGTAAAAGTGGAATTACCCGCACCACCCACGCTATTTCCGCAACGTCTTATCCTCGTAGGCTGCTAACTGCGCTTATGTCTCATAACTAGTTTCCTGGTTTGATATATTTTAGGTCACGCAATTTTGTTGCGTAACCTAAGTTTACTTATAGTTTATTCATTTTTGCCCCAGTATTAAATACTGGCAAATAAACAAATCACGGTAGGAACTGGAAGAAACGACAAAAAGGGCCATCCTTTATTTGAAAGAAAATGGATATAACTAAAAAAATCGTGATTATTATCTCAATCTGTAAAATACCTTCATTTTTTCGATTAAATTTTACATTAAATGCGGCAACGAATTTTACATTAACCTGTAAATGTAGCTACAAAAACTGAATGTACTTTTATTGTATTTATGTATGAGTTTACGACCTTGTCAGCATTGAGCATATTTTGTTTACATTTTTTAAACATATCGTGTGTTAGCGACCGCTTCCTTTTGTGCTAGATGGGATAAGATAATCATAATTTATCCCCGTGAACGGAGACAACGCATGGGGCATTAGATGCCTAATACTTGAAAAATTTCAAGAGTCGGCTGTCTAACACCACATCACACATTCAAGACTATAGTGTTGTAACTTTGATTTAAATGTATATATTTTATTTTGCAAATTATGTAAAAAAACGTTTTTTTTATTATTTTGACTGCAACGTCTGGCATATATATATATATATATTAAATTAATTAGTTTATTAAATAATCTGACTTGTTTGTCTCGTTTCTTTTACTTAGTAAAAATTCTTGTTGCCTATTCTCACCTTGCAAACGCAAAATCCCACCACGCATAACCGCGTATGTAATGGATTGGTTATCGTAAAAGTTTAAATGTTACGTATTTCTTTGTGTAATATATTATTATTTGTATTAGATTTTGATATTTTCCACTTGTTTTACTTTGCGCCATTTGGAATAAGATAACCATGACTTATTCCTGAAACAGGGACAGTGTACGGGTCGTTAGTTGCCCAATAATTGGAAAGTTCTAAGAATTCTAGCTGACGAATGTCGGTTTAGTAAGTTTAACCTTCTAAACAAAAACAAAACTTTTCCAAACTGTAAGAACTAAATCTTACACAACACACTGCAATAGCTCCGGTAACCCGGCGTTGGGCGCGAGGTAATCTGACGAGTGACGATTTCCCGTGTGATAAAGACTTTTGCGTTTTTCCATCTACGGAGATAAAAATCATCCGGCCGGTTAAGTTCGTCGCCTTTCAATCAAAAGGTTGCAGTTGCGAAATTGGTCGCTAGATAGTCGATTGTGTCCTTGGACAAGGCACTTTACGAAATTCGCCTGAGCCCAGCGGATAATGGGTTCTACTAAATTAAAGGAACGTGTCTATCAAATACAGCACACTCAATTGCTCTGCTAACCCGATGATGGGCGCAAGGAAATCTGACGATTGCCCGTGTGTTAAACCCCTTTGGTTTTCCCATTCACGGCGATAAACATGAATATCCCATCCTATCCTAACGTCCTGTACCATATTCCTCAGCCAAAAAGACAAGAAGCATTAAACACACAAACCATTCGTGCAGGTACTTTTATTGAAATGATTAGATTCTACAGTTCAGAATACAATGATAACAGTGCGACTACATTGTGGGTCTATGTGAAGACACATGAAGTATATGAGCATATTTTGTGGACAAGAACATGAAAATGCAATGTCCCTAATAGATGGAGTGTAAACATGAGGTGTCTTACGATACCAGTGTTTAAAGGCTTGGCTTCTTACCCACAAGGATAATGTAAAAACCAACCATCCACACACTGTAATAACTCCAACAACTTGACTGTGGGCATGAGGTGTCTTACTATACCAGTGTATAAAGCCTGTCTTCCCACTTACGAGGAAAATAATAACCAACCATCCACACATTGTAATAGCTTAAATTTACTCATGGTGGGTATAAGGAACTTTAACATAACAGTAAAAAACGAATGATATATACAGGATGAACGGATATTAGCTCAGTGCAAAAAGATCACGATTGTCAAGTGAAAAAAACAGTGATTTTTGTACAAAATTGATGTCAACAGAAACAACTTCTACATTATAATCTATAAAAAACAATTAAAACAATCAAATGTAATAAAACAATCAATTCATGTAAAGTCCAAAAAGCTTGGTTCTAATATTGGTTTCGCTTTTTTAAGTGTTAAATTTTTGCTTTTTGGAGATTACATGAAATAACTTGCGTTTTACAAGTTGATTGACATGAATTGATAAGAATTACAAAAGAGGTGTTGGATAATACATCTTGCAACATGGGAACGTGATTCTTTCAATTGGGGTAAAGACGAAAAGGTGGAAATACAAATGTGGGGTAACAGAAAGAGGGTAAATAAAGTGTAGGGTTACTACACTGTGGGGTAACCAATATAGGGGTAACCAAATATGGGGTAACAGAAAGTGGAGTAATTGAAAATTTGGGTAAATGTAGAGTAGAGTAACAAAAAGTGGGATATCCAGAAAGTGGATTTCCAAAATGTGGGGTAACCAATAAGCGGGTACCTATAAAATAGTGTTTAAAAAGTGGGGCAACTAGAAAATGGGGTAACCAGAATTAGGGTTACCAAAAGTGGGGCTAATACAATGTAGTGCGAAACTGAATAAAGCTACGAGTGGTGCAAATTGTGGTGCAGAGATAATTTGGCGCAAACGCATCGTTGTATGTACAGGATTGCCCGACCACGTATTGCAAAGTGGCAAGATTATAAAGAATCGTGATAGCAGCGTTCCAATGGTGTTACAGTCGGCTGTTTTTATTACGAGTGAATGTTTAAATCGTTGGGGAAGTTGAAAAAATGGGTGAAATTTTACTTTTAAAAGATGGGTAAAATAATTTCCCCAAAAATGGGTAAAATAATATTTTCACAAAAAATAAAGAAAATTGTCTCAAAAAACAGGGAAAAAATGGATATATAAATGTTAAAATATTAACGAAATAACATCGATTCCGTTCGGCAGTTTTTCTTTTAAATTTAAAAAAAAGGAATATTGGGACCTTAAATAAGGTCGAACTAAAATTTTAGTGTAAAACATTTCCAACAACAAAAATAACCAACTGTTTTCATGCACTTTTAAAATGAATTAATTAAATGTGTGAATGTGTGGTGTGGAACTAAAGCTGAGGGAACTGTCAGGTTTAACTTGTGACTGACTTTAAGGGGCTAAATTTAGCAGGAAAAGAGGGAAACTGAAAAGTTAAAATCGGTTTTAATTGGTTGTTATAGGTTATAGCGCTTGGGGTAAAGTTAGAGTTTTCTTTTTTGTAATATTTTTACATTTGTGTGAATTAAAGAAGTTTTTAACTAATTCTTAACAAAAATCAAATCATTTTTAAAGTTTGTTTTTTACCTAATTCTTAACAAATATAAAATAACTTTTAAGTCATTTTTAACTATTTTTTAAAAAATAATATTTTTTTTAGGAAACAAAAGAATAGAGTTAGTTTTCCCCTTAATTAAGTTTTGATTAATTTTCAACTAATCCTTAACACAAATTAAAGCATCTTTAAAGAATTTATTTAACTAAATATAACCAAAATTAAAATATTTTGTAAAAAAAAGAAAAGAAAAAAGCTTCTCTTCTTTAGTGAACAGTTTCTCCATTTTCCCTTTAACCCTGCCCCCTTTCCAGCTATAGTTCCACATTATTCATGAACCCAGTATTATAATGGAGCTAATATATTGGTACAAAGGTCCACAACTACAAACAATGCGTGTAAAGTAACGGCAAGCCAGCACACTAAATTTGAAAGTGGGCAGTTCGTTTGATATATGAAGTATGTACAATACACCCAATTTTGATGGAATCAGAAAGGCGGTTTTAAGAGGTTATAATGCACACTGATTGCAGTCATATATACCTTTTTATTTTGCATTATTTTGGTAAAACATGACATATAATTTTGATGTTATATTTTAAGTCATATTTAGCAAAATTTGAGTTGAAATTTGGCATCCCAGGGTTATGTTTTACAAGACAAGAGGTAGTCTGCTTATCTGGCAAACCTGGCTTTACACTCAGGGCTACAGGTAAAACCAGTGAATATAATATTTGTTTTTACATCGCCACTATATAACATATCGTCTTCATTAATTTTTGTTTAAACAGAATTGTTTTTTTTTGCCGCCTATTCCTGTTCCTGTATCGTGATTTGATTAATTTTCCATTGTTTAATACTTCCATTGTTTAATACTGTTTAATACTTTATAATGATGTTATGGTATATTAAAATAGGACTTTCAAATCGAAATTGTAGACTAAAGCAATCAAAAGCATTCCAGGGGTTAAACTATCACCCCTGACTTTCCGCCTAATATGAATTCCATCACTGTATTAGGGTGTTTTGCACAAACCTCATATAAACATAAGGAGAATTATTTTGACTTATGTATGTCGACCACACACAGTGGATTAGGTCCTGAGTTCAAATTCCCATGGATTATTGCATAACTATCTCTGGAATGTTCTGGGTCAAAAGAGGTACTAAAGGGGAAACCCCAAGTTCAATTAAAATATCGGGGTAATTTTGGAGATAATATTGTTGACCGTAAAAAGGTTAGAAAACCACCTTTAATTTAGGGGTTATGGTGAATCCCCTAGTGTTAATGCCACTTTTGGGGTATTAGGGTGTCATGTGGGGTTGTGTGTTTTCGTTTTTTTCTTCGTTTAGTTCAAATGTTGGGTAGTCTGTGCAGAGGGGGGTACTTGTGGCGTAGATGGCCCCCATCCTTTCCATGGGACTTTCCCTGATCCGGGGCTGGTGATGATGAATTTGAGAGAGGATTCCCAGTCAGTGTGGGAAGAAGGTGCTGCAATAGGAGAGAAGGGGTTAGAAAAAAGCAAACAAGAAGTCAAATAAATTAGAAATGCATAAACAATAACTAATTATATATATATATTAAGTTTGCAATTACCAGAATTCATGACTTATTATTTTCGGGGGAAAAATGCCTAATTTTAAGCCCAATTTATCCAAACGAATAAATTATTGCAACCTTTTAATTTCTTTCCAAAAAACACAATTTATAAAAAGTGCCCATGGTTGGGATCCAACCCAGCACCCATCTGGTGTTATTGCCATACTTAAACCTCTACACTACATAGACTATGATAATCTGTTGATAGAATAATACACAGCAAATAACTCCAACAGCACACATGGACATAAAAAAGCAACACGTTTCTCTAAAACACAAATATAAGTTTTATTTTATAAAAAAAAAAAAAAAAATTCTAAAACATTAATTTAAGTTTTTCTGTAAAAAAACAAGATTTTCTCTAAAAGACATTTTTTTATAAAAAAAAAAACTTTTTTCTCTAAAACAAAAAAAAAACACGAATTTATAAAAAAATGTTTTTTCTAAAACATAGACGGGGTCAACTGCGTTTAACTCTTGTTGCCACAAAACCAGGATTAACTATTAAAACCAATATTGATGCCCAGAAGTCTACACAATGTATGCTATTCAAGCAAGTACAAAGAACATGGATAAATACAGGGTTTATGGGATAAACTGATGTTAAAGGAATACTGGTACAATGATTCTTAACAATACATGTGGTTCAATATTTATTTTATTGTACATGGTTTCTCTAATTTTGAACCCAGCGGATTAATGAGTTCTACCAAATTGAAGGAACGTGTCTATCATACACAACACACTGCAATAGCTCCAGTAACCCGACGATGGGCGCGAGGTGATCTGACGATTGCCCGTGTGTTAACCCCCTTGGTTTTCCCATTCACGGGGATAAACATGAATATCCTATCCTAAACAGTGTATCAGTAACTTGACTGTGTGCATGAGGTGTCTTACTGTGCTTGACTTACATTGCTCCAACCCAGTGAAATCCATAATTAAAAAAAAGATGTCATATTACCCAAACATTAAATAACATTTTTAGCATAAAATCGACTGTGGGCATAAGTTTCCCTATGATAAATCACACAGTCATTTTCAAAACACTTATTCAAATGAAGTGGTTAATATAACCACTTCAAAGCGTCGAGTATTAAAACCACAAACCGCACTTCTAATGAAAAACTATAACAATACGTCGTTTATCACTGCCATTTTAATGTCTATTTAAGTACCAGGACCAAGGTTTATAAGAGCAGGGTTCATTAATGAGAGGTGTGTTTATATTGGTTTACTCTGTAACTAGGAGATCTATTTTATATTGATACTTAAGGGGACAGTGGTGTCATATATTGATGGTTTGAGGGCTTTGGGAATGTGGCACAAATGGACTGGTGGTGTGTTTATCAAGGTTGATTTGTGTGGAAATGTGTATGGTAGGGACTTTGGAAATGTGGCGCAGATGGACAGGTCATGTGCTTAACAAGGTTAATTTGTGTAAAAATATAAATTAAAAATTTTTTTTAAAAAAATTTGAAAACATTGCGCAGACACATAGGCAGCATGCTTAGCCATGCTTAATTGTGTAGAAATATATATAATTTGTAAATGTGGCACATATAAATGGGACAAATGTTTTAAACACAATTTAACTTAAAAAATTTAAACTAAAAACATCCAAACACTGCAAACCACTGCACTGAAACTAACTCAAAACAAACGGAAAATAAACCTGTATCGGCGGTCTCTTTTATGACATCACACTTGCCATTGTGTGTTAAACAAACGATATAATCTTAGTGGGCGTAACACCTAGGCGCAAATCAAACATAAAAACAATAAAGAATTCTTTGATGTATATTACCAGCCTTCTGTTTGGCATTGGGTGATAAACTTAAGGTTTCTATGGTTATGCAAAACAGACGGAATACACAGTACATGGTGTAAATGAACATATGTATGACGGGCTCTTTGAACAGAGTATTAAAGGCAATATACATCAAATGGCGTTGTATGGTGGGGTGTAATTAGGGACATGCTTGATGAGAAAAATTAAAGTCTTGCAAATAGAGGTAAAATAAAATACTAGGGTTTAATTATTATAGCTATGTTTAAAAACTAAACCAAAATGAAAGTGTAAAAAGTATGACAAAAACATGAATAAATTAAAAAATGCTGTTTTAGGCTTGTTATGTCTATGATAAAACTTATTTCGATTTTAGTTTATTTATCATAAAATTATTTTTAGGACTAAACTAAAAGAGAGATAAAAAGTATGACAAAAACACGAATTAATTATAAATTTCTGTTTCAGCTTTTTTAAGTATAATATATAAGAAAAGTTTTAAGTTTATGAAATTTCTCATAAAAGTCTAAAAATAATATAAAAGGTATAGAAAATGCTTAAAAAAGTATAAAAAATGATACAAAAAACAATAGAAAATGCCTTAAAAAGTTTAGAAAATGATACAATAAGTATAATAAATTCCTTAAAAAGTCTAAAAAATGCTGTAAGGGCCTAGAAAATGATACAAAAAGTATAAAAAATTCTTTAAAAAGTATAAAAAATATCAAAATCGATTAAAACAAACAAACATTGTTAGTCCACTGCAAACTCTGTTGCGTTTTGGTTACTCGGGACTATCGCCAAGCGACCGGTCTCCTACGTCATCGGATAAATTTGAATAAAATAGACCCAGCTTTGAAACCGGATTTCTTTCCGGTTTAGACTGGTTTTTGAAAAACAAGCCCCGTTTTGTTGCCCTTTCGCTATCCTCTGGGGAGGTGGCGCATCGGCCTTACGTACAATAAAATCTCGAGTGAGTTGATAAGAAATTGGCGTCTTCTCGTCGTCCTGAAGAGAAACCTGCCTACTTACACAATCGAACACGGTAACTCGGAGGTGGTTTTGCCTCGAGTGGTCCAGCCTTTCACTGTTCCAACTCATACTTACCTGACGAGGACCATACTGGGATCAGGCAGCCAGTGGGTCCAGGGCGAGGCTTTGCCATTGCACATCGGCTTAGCTGACCCTTGCGATTACCCCAAATGTGGGTAACTCGGTCGTATAATTTCTGGTAGTGGGGACTGCGTTCGCGCTATCCCCGTCTTTAACTTTGATCTGTGGTTACAGCAGGCTCACACAGCGCGTTTGGTCGATTCAACACCCACCCCCCCTGCGAACTCGGTTTCTGTTGCGTTTTGGTTACTCGGGACTATCGCCAAGCGACCGGTCTCCTACGTCATCGGATA
>CH000944.1:61223-73686 GCA_000149265.1 Ciona savignyi | reverse complement strand
GTATAAACCCTGAAACTCCACCAACTCGACTTGGAGCACAAGGTACCACTTACATTGTGTTGATGACAGAAGTGAACAGCTTGAAGCACCTGCCACACAATCCTCTTCACCTGGTGTTCAGGAACACTGGGAGAAGGGAACAGTTATGAATCAATATAACATTGTCAATCCACATAAATCCAATATTTTTCCTTTTTCATATTGAACGTTGTTTAATTAAAAAATGAAACACAGCTTTCCATAATTACAAATTTGTCAATACATATAAACCAATATAGTACATTTAGTTGAAATCATCAAAATAATTTAAAATTTGATTTCTTGCTTTATTTTTGGGCTTAGACTATGGTGGCTTATAAAAACACTCCCTAGGAATAAATATGAACAAATTTTATTAAAATTCTGATACATCTGAAAAATATTTTCAAAATCTATTTAATGAAGTTTTTTAAAAATTGAATAAAAGTTTAAACTGCACTATAAAAAAATATATATCAAGTTACTAGAGAAAAAAAAACTAAAGAAAGTTTCTTTAGAAATAATGATGTTAAATAATAAATAATCGGTCCTCTTATGATATTAAAAATGAAATAATCAGTCCTTTTATGATATTAAAAATGAAATAATCAGTTCTCTCTTACCCCCTCATGTGTTTATCCAACTCGTTGAGCACGGTGTGGTCACAATATTCGAACACTAGATGGAGTTTACGCTTCCGTCGGAAAACCTCAATCAAATTCACGAGGTTGTTGTGTTTTAATTGCTGTGAATGGTGAAATTAGTGTCATATAGTCCTAGAAAATTAGTGTTGTATTCCAAAATATTTGTGTTACAATATTTAAGCTTGATGTAACATTGGCACGAGATTTTCTTCAGATATGCTGTTAGCTAATCAAACCGCAAAAGATGGTAAGCATGGAAAAACTGGAATGGTCATTCTTACCCAAATATATTATTAAAATCTCAACCCCATCCCTTATGCATCACAATCCTTACTTTTCCTCACCAATCCTTACTAACAGTAAAACTGGGATCCAGTTTTATTAATTTTTTTTAGCAAAAGGTAAAATCGGAATATCTTAACCCCCAAATATGTCAGACAACACTTAAATACCATCCCTCATCCACTTAAACCACCGTCAACAAGGGTAAAACCAAATCCTAACCCCCCCCCCCCCAAATTATATCTGGAATGGACATCCCTTACCCAACTCTGTTACATAAAGTCCAAATCCCATCCTTAAAAACTGGGATCACATTTTATTAAATTTTTTAATAAAGGGTAAATCAGATCATACTAACCCCCAAATCTTTATGAAATGTACATCCCGACTCAGATCTAAAACATAACATCCCAATCTCATCCCTTATCTTACCTTTAACATCCGGATCTCCCGAAGAGCAATCTTCTTGATGAGTGGATCATCTTCTGACTCAACAAATTTCTTGATCGCCACAATTTGTCCCGAGTCACGGTTCCGACATTTGAATACGATCCCATATGACCCTTCGCCTATTTTCGCAATCTTTTCGTACTTTTCCATTATATAGAAATATTATAAAAAAGTAAACTCTGAGGAAACGGGATAAATTAAAACAAACCAGTCTCTAGTGATATTGCTAAGGAAAGGATAATCATGTTCATCTTTGTAAATGGGAAAATGCAAGGGGTGTTAACATATGGGTAATCGCCAGATTACTTTGCTCCCACTGTTGAGTTACTGGAACCCATCTTTTTACTTCGTTAAGGCAATAACAATTAAGTGTCTTGCTCAAAGACACAACTGACTAGCTGGCAAAAAGTTTCTAATCTGCAACCCTTCGGCTAATAGACCTCGCACTAACCAACAAGGCTATTTGGTCGAACCAATAGATGATACACTAATACAAATTAGGACATATCAGAATGAGTATTTTTTTAAATCTGAAAATAATCAAAAAGAACATTCTATTTTCAAAGTCCTATTCTAATAACTACCCGAGTTTTATTTCTATTTTCTAGTATAAGTTACACTTAAGAAACTACCTTTACCTACTTCAATTTAATTTTGCAATAGTCGGATAAATACAGTTCTTATAGAAATTAAAAGTGAAATATTTTTTATACCATAACAAGTCTTTACTTAACGAACATGCTGATAGTGTAATAAATTGCATTTCAAAAGAATTTAATATAAAATAAGTTTGTTGTATGATTTAAATGCAAATATTAAAAACTACAATTACCAATTTTGGTAAAACTTTGAAAACGACAACTTATACTGATACACATAGCAATCGAAGCTCAAAAATTCACAAAAACAAATTAGACGGATTTCTAAAAACTTATGAGCACAATGAACCCATTGTTTGCTCATAGTCGAGATGTCTAGGCACGATTGTCCTAGAGATATTAAATAACATACTGCCAGCTGTATCATATAACTCCAATAGACCCAAGATTACCTTATGGTGCCACGCTAATGTTTGGTTGGGGTTGTAAAACAAAGAACGGCGCCGTGAGAAAGTCAGATCAAGTGTCCAAACGTCGACGAAAAAGATCAAACGACGCCGTGTCAGCGACACCCACATGTTTCAGTTTCAAATAACATAATCTTAATTTTGGGGTTCCATTTTAAGTTATTGTATTTTGTTGTTGAATTTAAATTTATTTATTTTTTTCATTATAGGTTTTATAAATTTTTTCATATACATTTATGTTTTATTGATTTTTTTCTATTATAGGTTTGTTAATTTTTTTCCATTATTAATTTGTTAAACTTTCTTCATTATACATTTGTTAAATTTTTTCAGTTATAGGTTTATTAACTTTTTTCCATTATTTATTTCTTGAATTTTCTCCATTATACATTTGTAAATTATTTTCAGTTATTGATTTGTTAATTTGTTTCATTATAGATTTGTTATTTTTTTCCATTATTGATTTGTTGAATTTTCTCCATTATACATTTGTTAATTTTTTTCAGTTATAGGTTTGTTAATTTTTTTAGTTATAGTTTTGTTGATTTTTTTCCATTATATGTTCGTTCATTTTTTTTCCATATACATTTTTTGAATTTTCTCCATTAGATATTGTTTATTTTTGCAATTATAAGAGAAACTTTATCACAATGTAATATTTTTTGTCTGGCTGGATAGCTGTGTCATAGAGCATGCGACCGTCAGCTAGAGGGTTGTAGGATCGAAACTGGTCTCAGTTGGTTGTGTCCTTGGGCAAGTTAATTATACATCGCCTGGACCAAGTGGGCTTTCTACTAAAAAACAATTTTATCATACACACCACATCGCATGGCATCAAAATAAAGTCCTGGTCTTAAACATTAAAACTTGATTTCGGTTTTATTATGTTCTTTAAAAATTACTTCCATTTTAAATTAAAATTAATCTGTTTCATCAACAAATGTTGTAACGACTGTTCGTTTTGCCATCTTATCCTGTTCCTGTGTTGGGATTTGATTCGTTTGCAAATTTTTAATACTGGGGAAAAAAATGAATAAACCAAACTAAAAAACAGCAATTTGTATAAAGGGGTGTTCAAAAAAACATTATAGGATTCTGACTTGGGCTTTTAATTTAAAACATAGATAAATACGAGTGGGTCATTTATATTCTGTGAACATCTAGTTTGCCCTGAATGCTTCCAAAGCATTAAATGTATATTCCATACAAATATATTACTTAAATTTTGTGCTTATTTAAAAAACTTATATTTTTTGGGGTTGGTACTATATAAAAAAACATAAAAAAATGTTATAGCAATTTTTAGGGGTGGTTTGTTATTAAGGAAAAGTTTTAATCATTTTATAAAGGTAATATTTCAAGGAAGTTTTAAAAAGTTATCTTTAACATAAAAAATTAATATCAGGTTAATCCTTACAACACACAATCTATGGAAAACACTTGATTTTTTATAAAATGATTTAAATATTTTTGATTTTTATAAAATGATTTAAATATTAGAGTATATGTGACAGTAAAATGGCAATATAACAGATATATAATTTCCTACAAAAGAATACAAAATAACCTTTTTAAAATTCATGAATTTAACAAGTTCGCTTTTTTCATCACAATAAACTTTTGCTTATTACACCTTATATAGGACAGAATATTCATGTTTATCCCTGTGAATGGGAAAACCAAGGGGGTTAACATACAGGCAATCATCACATCACCTCGCGCCCACCGTCGGGTTACCGGAGCTATTGCAGTGTGTTGTATATGATAGACACGTTCCTTCAATTTAGTAGAACACCAGGCAATGTCCATAAAGTGCCTAGCCCAAGGATACAACCGACTAGCTAGTGACCAGTTTCGCATCTGCAACCTTTCAATTAAAAGGATAGTCGGCGGGACTAATATGTCAACAGACAGAAAGCTGAAGAGTTTACTAAATGAATATTTTATGAAAATTGCAAGTAATAAAAATTGTAAAATTAGGTTGTAAATATTAAAAAAACAATTAAACTAAATTTTAGCACTGTAACTTTTAAAATTGTAAAATTAGGTTATAAATATTTAAAAAAAATTAACTAAATTTTATCACTGTAACTTTAAAAATTAAAACACAGAACTTTAAAAACTTTATCGAATTTTACACTTGCAACATTGGAATGAGCAACATTCACTTCTACATTTCTGTTCATAAAATGTCTCACCCTACTGGAAAGTCCGTATGATGCACCGGATATATCTGGCGTGGCGCACTGACTACTTTTTCGGGTATTGGCGCAGAAAACTCCAAAAATCATGCTGGCGTGGCGTGATTACACTTCCTTTGATTTATGTCAGTATTTTTGATACTTTAAGCTTTCTATTTCAAAGTTTTAATTGCAAATGGTGCAACTTCGTTTGTGGTGGCGCTTTACTAATTGTCCCGTATGGAAAGTACGTCAATTTTCGCCGAGATCTCGAGTGTGCACACGCCAAATATTTAAGTGTGCAGTGTGCAAACATCCAACAAAATCTCCTTTTTATTCCTATTTTGTAAAAATCTTAAACAAACGTATTATTCTATTCTAAATATATCGTGTCCATCAGCTAACATATCTATCTACGTAACAAAAAAACGTACTGACAGTAAATTACCCGAGGTCCAGAGGTAGGTTTACAGGTTTGTTTGAAATTATACGATGTTTATACTGCCACCTCACGAGCATGTGTGAAATTACCCAAGTGTGCAAAGACGCAGGGAAAAAAAACTCGAGTGTGCAGCTGCCATACTTTCCATACTGGCTAATTGTAAGTGTAACCAAGAGTAAAACGCCTAAACCTCAAGGGTAAAATGTTAATAACCTGCCCAGTATTACCCTTATTAACTGTACTACTCTAACCTCAACCCTATTGACTTAACTAGCTGGCCTGGAATGTAATTTCCAGATCAATTTTGGGTTTATTTATGATACTCTAAAAAATCCTTACATTATAAAAATGTCTTTCTTTTTATTTTTGTTAAACCCTTAGCTCAAACTAAAGCTATAAATTAAATAATATAAACACAATTTCCTTGTTATTTGCCATTGTTTTATCTTCGCAATATCAACATTTTCGTGTCGAGAAGTGTCTATAGTCTGACTTCATTTTAAGTAATCTACTTTGTGTTAAGCCTACCTAGTAGCTTGATTATTAGATTTCAATGTATCATGCTTAGATATATTGTGGCAATTTTCTTATCTGTCGTAATAAAATGTAACAAATTGTTGGTTATTCTAAGTTTCGGCGACGGCGGCCATTTTTGTTGTGGAGATCAGTTTCCGCAAACGTCATAAGTGCTTAGCTCGTTGCTATGATACAAACCTCTTTAGCTCCTCTTGTGATGGAATATGACGAGCTATGGGGAGTAAATAAATTTTTCAAAGTTTAGTAATTAGTTGGTTTAATTTATTTTTGTTTTTTTTTGTGCTAGTAAATAAGATAAAAAGAGGAGATTTTTTAACAGATAGAACGTAATGAATTAAACAGTCGTAGTACGACTGTGTGGCCAGGCCCGGTGCTAGGAACCGCGGGGCCCAATTAGAAATGTGATGGCGGGGCCCCTACTCTTCATACACAAACTACAAAAATAGACATTTAATACTTGCTATAAAACAAATTAAAGGTAATGTCAACGCTTATTTACGATATTTTGTTTTACTTCCAAACTTATATATTGTTTAGCAACCATATTCATTATGACGTAACAGACAGACACAGAAATATAAATTTGACTTAGTTACGATGCATAACAAATTGATATTATGAGAAAGAATATTATTTCACTTTTTATTTTACGTTTCAGTAGTATTTTAAACCTCGTAATACAGAAAGACCCCCGCTAGCGCGGGGCCCCTTCAAGGCGCGGGGCCCAATTTGATCTAATCGGTCAAATCGGCCTAAAACCGGCCCTGTGTGTGGCCGAGTGGTTAAAGCGACCGAAACTTATATCGAATTATATATAAAATCCACGAAATTTAAATTTGATCGTTTTAAAGTGGAGTAACAGGTCAATATCTCCGATTCTTTGCAAAACCATATTGTGTCACTAACCATTATTTCATATTTATTCTTATTAATGACAAGCGCCCTAAGTCCTTTAGTTTTAGAAACTAGTTTGGAATTAAAAATACCCTTAAATCCTTGTTTAATTCACATTGTCCGACGGAACAAAATTATTACAGTAGAACCCCGCTTACCTGACCACCCACGGGACCGTGATCAAGCGGTCGCGTTAGCGGGGTGGTCGTGTTAGTGAATTTTGATTTGGAGCAAGTTGTCGTCATATGCAGCTTAAACGTCTGCATTTTTACTAAATTTTTACCAAATGCCATTATTTTTATCAGATACTACAGAATGAATTTAATACTAAAGTTTATCTTGTAAGATTCAGTACTGTTTGCCACATTTTCTTTCGTGTGCACTCATTTATTCTTATTGTTTTGATCATAAAAGAAATTTCACCTTATTATTTTGGTAAAAAAGGCAATTATTTAGCACATGTGGTCACTTAAGCGGAGTCAAATTTGAAGTTTTGGACCAAAATATGGCGGTCCTGGTCTGGAAACCGGGGTGGTCGCGTTATTGAAACAGAATACAATGCATTACCATAGTAAATTATTTGGGACCGCACTAAAGTGGTCTTGATAGTGAGGTGGTCGTGTTATCGAGGTGGTCTCTAAGCGGGGTTCCACTGTATTTGAATAAAAGAACTCGGTGTTGTCTATTGCGGGACATTTTTAAAATTAGGATAGAAGAATCAAATTTATTTATTTGATGGAAAACGCAATGGCTGTTATCAACCGGGAATTGCGCCCACCGTTGGGTTACCGGAGCTTTTGTAGTGTGTTGTGTATGACTAATACGTTCTCTTAATTTGATATAACTCATTAGTCCGCTAGTTTTTATTTCTCTGAATCATACATCCAAAAAGCATTGTTATTATGGTTTTTATGAAACATGGAAAAGACGACAGAAAAAAACAATTTTATCAAGTTAAAGTATTTATATAATGTATAGGATTTTGTGTTTTATGACCTCTAGATAAGAAAAGCGGGTGTTATAACACGACTATTCGATATATACCATCTCGTGGCCACCGTTGCGTTACCGGAGCTCTTGCATTGTGTTACATACGGTCGATATGTTTCTTTACTTTTAGCAGAATCCACAAATCCTCTGGTACAGAAGGTACGCTATAAGTGCTTATCACGAGTACACCGACTAGCAGGCGACCAGTTTCGATCTAACAACCCCTCTGCTAATAGGCGAGGTACCAATTCACTACCACCTCACAGCTTTTTAGCAGGACATGAAGTAAATTTGCATAAAAAGTGGATTCGCTTGACTCGTGGCTTAGCCAAATTGACAGTATTTTTCATTTGTATTTATTCGGTATTAATACCATTTATTTGCATATAACTACCGTAGTTTTTAGCCATATATAACTACCAAATAAATAAGAATAAAGGAAGATTTAACTCGTTGCTTAAGTAAAATCTCAAACACTAAACACAGATACCGTTGCAGTATTACAAGAGTGACCCTAAAATAGATTTTCGCACATCGGTAACATGACATTCATAAAAGTATTAACTGCCTTGAAAAAAATCATATTTGAGGCAGTATTCCGTCTTTAAAAGGTACACCTGTCACAAGCGCTGAGATAGAAAACAAATACTAAAACAAGTTTCGTTTTCTTAAGATAAGTGGACACAATAATTTGTTACAATTAACCCCCAAACGTTTCTGTCTGTAGATAAAATATTCGTGTTTTGTCCACGCCACAGAGAAAAATGGAATGGGCATTGTACGATAGGATAGGATATTCATTTTTAACCCCGTGAATGGGAAAACCAAGGGGGTTAACACACGGACAATCGTCAGATTATCTTCGCGCTCACCGTCGCGTTACTGGAGATATTGCAGTGTGTCGTGTATTATTCACACGTTTCTTCAATTTTGTAAAACCCATTAATCTGCTAGATTCAGGCAATGTCCGTTAAGTGCCTTGTCCAAGGACACAACAGACAAGCAAGCGACCAGCTAGCTACCGGTTTCGAATCTGCAACCTTTCGGTTGAAAGGTTGCGCACTAAAACACTAGACTAATCTGTTGTAACTTATCAGAATACTTTGCACCCACTGCTGACTTGTCGGAGCTATTGCAGTGAGATGTATATGATTGAGACGGTTCAACCGTTTAGGTTCAACCCGTCATCTCATAAGATTTGAACTAGGTCCACTGAATGCCTTGCCCAGATACACAACCGACTATAGCTAGCGGCCAGTTTCAAATTGATGGACAATAAAACATATACAGAACAATCTTTAAAACATATCGTAACATATGTATATCATAAGTTCCCATCGTTTGATGTTGTTGGAGCGACGTCCGGGTTTGCCCTTGATTCTAGATCGGGCAATTCCAATTATTTTTAAGGTAGTGACGTTTAGTTTAGTTTATTCATTTTTTGCCCCAGTATTTAAAAATGGCAAGCAAATAAAATAGCGACACGGGAACAGGAAAAGACGGCAAAACGAACAGTAGTTAAAACACGTCATTGAAAAAAAGGATATAATTTCGTCCAGAACGCGCCCTATTTATTTACTACCTCGTTTCGTAGTTTTACCTTTTTATATTTGTACCGAACCGTTAAAGACCATTGAACAATTAATTTTTGAATTCTAACGATACTTACCTAGAAAGATAATCAGTTAGTAAGTTTTTTTGTTAACCTTTTTAAGCATTGATTTCCTAGCGATATTTTTGATTGTATTAATTTTTATTTATAGAAAACCGCACATTAAAGACAGAAAATACAGCGTGGAAATTTAAACTGTAAAAAGACGATAAGACATTATTTGCGTTGAGAAAATTCAACGCAGCCATCGTGTTATTCGGGCGGAATTGCAGGTCGCCCACGCAAAAGAATCTACACATTGTTTAGATAACACTAGATTGACAGTATCCATTCGCAACTCACGACTCAGTGGTTTTACAATTGTATTGCACAATGTTTAACCTCGACTATATTTGAAATATATATTAATTCAACTTCCTTGCCCAAGAACACAGCCGTATAAAATAAGCCAACGGACAGTTTCGATTTACGGACAACAAAACACATACTAACCGATCTTTAAAACATTTGGTTTGTTAGCACAAATGATTAACACTGAATTTACTCCCACCTATTCGCTTGGTTTTCAACGTGTAGTTATGCAGTTGCTAAGTTCTATGTTGGGCATTAATTATAATTGCAATACATAATAATTCAAATTCATTGCGCAAGGACACAACCGTATAAGCCGACGGAAAGTTTCGATTTACAGACAACAAAGCATAAACTAACCAATCTTTAAAACATTTGGTTTGTTATTAAAAATGGTTAACGCTGGATTAGTGCGATTTGGTAAATGCATAACTCTATGTTTAACTTCAACTATAATTGGAATATATAATCAATCAACAACAATGTACAAAAGTAGGTTTCTATTCTCCGAAGCCCGTGCAAACACAGCCAACGGCCCTTTTTAGTTCCCTTTGAAAGTCAACAAACCAAAGTCCTAGTTACACATTGTTGTTAGACAGGCAGTAGCGGCAAGGCTTTTAGCACGTTGCTATTGTACTGGATTGCTATTGTTTTGAAGAGCTGTCTAAAAAACTCTTGCCTTTCGACAGAATGTTAGAGTTTTGGTCAAGTTTCATTAAGAAGTCTATAGAGTTAGATAACAATTCCAGATACACAGTGTTTTTTTTTCTGGTGCAAATTGTGTGAAGTCATGTTTTTAAAATAAATACGTACATAGTTTAGAATATAATGCTTTATTTCCCTGGATTATAAAATGCAAGGAGGTTTATCATACAGACAATTGTCAAATTACCCCATACGTAAGGGAACGTAACGTTTCGATAGCGCAAGTAAATGGATAGAAATCTATAGTTACCCGAATGTGTTTACCATAATGCCAATATATATTTTAAACAGGTTTCTATTTACCCTTTCACAAGTGATGTTTCTATTTACCCTCTTATAATTTTATGTGGTGCTTAAGGTTAAAGCCCTGGGTAACATGTACTGTGCCAAATCACGCTTTAAAGAGATAAGTAATAGCTATAAGGTCCAGGGCTTATTGGTACCTAACCCCTAATTTTTAGTTTTGTCTTGGTCAGGTCACTTAACGCTAGATAGTCGTTATAATATGCTAATCAGGATGAGTACCGTTTTTTGGAGTCCGACTGCAGACCCAAATTTAAACCACGAGAATCCAAGATATTTATTCGGCCTTTACATATGACCATTATTTTGCGCGGTTTCAACATGACCATTATTCAGGAACAGTCTCGAAGATTGCCTTAGAAACGAAGTAAGCCGACCATTAGTCATAATATACATAAAGATTTTGGTTGTACCATCCACGGGGATTAACATAAGTTTCCTATTGCAGCATATAGTTCATTGACATGATCAGATTATATAATACTCAACAATTAAACATATGTTTTATTTTTTTTAAAAAGATTTACATAATGGGTCATGATTTAGTGGATAAGAACGTTTTGGTTTTAGAGTGTTTGGTTAAAAACGACGAAAATAAAGCGGTGAAATTGAACAGCGCCTCTAAAAGGGAGAGAAACTCAAAAAGAGGACTAAGTCTCGTGGGACCAACAAACAAAAAGGTCGCACCGACGAATTTACATGCGGCTATTACTGCCAACATAGAAAACACAGGTACGTTATATTTTATGGTTCCTTCCTAAGAGGGCGTTACATAGGATTTATGGCTCTATTTACTTCTTTTCCTGTGTAATTTTGTAGGTAATATGGGTTTTAATATTTCCCCGGAGAGAAATTCGCAAGCTGTTGACAATTTCCGGATTTCTAACACATTGCCAATACTTACTGTCGTTATATTTTTAATTGATCATAAAAAAATCGTACGTGAGACAGTCCACATCCTCGTTTGCGAGCCAATAAAAAGATGTTTGGGTTATAAAAAGTAAACGCTTTTTTAAACTGGGCCACGTTTTTTAAACCACGCTAGAGTACTTTCAAAATCATTTTTTAACCTAGCTAAGTTTCGAACCCATGATTGAATCGTTACTCGGACCGTTATTGTATTGTAGTCGGTATATATATATCGGTCGCGTTAACCATTTGGCCACACGACCGTAAGATCGTTTTTTACATATATAGGGAGCGGTATATGAATCG
Source organism: Ciona savignyi (assembly GCA_000149265.1). Taxonomy (NCBI): domain Eukaryota; kingdom Metazoa; phylum Chordata; class Ascidiacea; order Phlebobranchia; family Cionidae; genus Ciona; species Ciona savignyi. Next base: position 61,997 of record CH000944.1, on the reverse strand, counting down.
TTCGGGTTCGCACCATTCAGCCACATATTCGTTCAGAGATAATGCGCTAACGAATTAGCCTAAAAAACAAGCGAATCTGGTCGTGTAGTCGAATGGTTAGCGCGACCGATACATATACCGATTATTACACAAAAACGGATCTAGTGCCGAACCCATTTTTGTATCGATACTTTGCTCGATAAAAAAAAAACAACAGTATGGCTCGGAAGTAATTCTTAGTTGTTAAAACACAGCAGACTTGTTTGGGTAGTTTGAGGGGATTTCCCCAGTCTCCGAAACCAAACGAAAGTCCAACCGCTAAACTGTTCGGCTTGTAAAGTGGTTTTAAATATCAAGAAGTTGTACGATCGAGTTGCAGAAATGCAGAAATGTTAATTACTTTGTGTAATAGGTTGCCTAGGGAGATAATTCTAAAAAATGTGCTATTTCCGAGTGGTTCGCACAGGCACTGAGGCAACGTTGCCCACATTGGCTACCACCATATTTGTAACTGCAACGTTTCCTGTTAACTGCAATGCTAGCTAGTCAGTTGTGTCCTTGGGCATAGCACTTAACGGGCATTGCCTGAACCCAAAGGATTAATGGGTTCTACCAAACTAAAGGAACGTATGAATCATAGGCAAAACACTGCAGTAGCTCCGGTATCTTTTTTGTGGGCGAGAGGTGCTGTTTCAAACAAAAATCTGCTTCGAGGCGGTTTGGGGGGGTGTTAGAGAAAACCCAAGGATTGAATACGATAGGATAGGATATTCGTGTTCATCCCCGTGAATGGGA
>CH000944.1:1827-15028 GCA_000149265.1 Ciona savignyi | reverse complement strand
CAAGTATCCATCCATACATTGGAAGGTCCCTTTCATGCAACATTTAGGACTGAAACCTGGAGGGAAAGTATAAGATGGAATATTAATGTTTTATCCCTGTAAATGGGAAAACGCATGGAGCATTAACACACAGGTAATTGTCAGATCACCTCGCGCCCACCGTTCGGTTACTGGAACTATTACAGCACGTTGTGTATGATTTAGATGTTCCTTCTATTTGTTATTCCACTGCGTTCAGGTAATGTCCCTTAAGTTCCTTGCTCAAGGACACAACCGACTTGCTAGCGAGTAGTAACGAATCTGCAACCTTTCAGTTGAAATGTCATAAATGCAAAGTAAATAAAAAATGCCACCATGAATGTTAATTTTAAAATGGCAAGAAAAGGAAAAAGCAATGATTAATTAGCTTGGGAAGAATGTGCGTCACCTTTCAGTCAAAGCAGGTTTGAAACCGGTTGCTAGCTAGTTGGTTGTGTCCATGGGCGTGGCACTCGATACTGCCTAACCCAGTGGATTTATGGGTTCTAGCAAATTGAAAAAACGTCTCAGTTATACAAAACACTGCAAAAACTCTATTTAAATGCAAGTACATCTTTTTGTTTCCACTAACTGATTTAAAAGCTCTAATGCATAAGATTTCAAACATAAAAACACAATACGAGAGAGATACAATATAAGAGAACTTGCAATAAAGTTTTTGCAACACAATATGAGAGAAGGAAAAAGATAAAAAAAAACACTGCAAAGGCTCTATACAAACACATCAAAGGTACATCTTGTTGTCACTAAGAAGTTTAAGCCCTATAATGCAGAGGTTCTTAAACTGGGGAAGTAAAAGCTTCACAAGGAGGGCGCGAGCATGACAGTAAGAGATTGGTCTAACAAACGCAGCCGATCTGTGATTGCGCTGTTTTCAACAAAGCCTAGAATTAAACAACTAGTTTCCAAAAAAACAGTTGCATCCTTCACACTAAGCACAAGAAAATGGCAAATAAATTATTCTTTCGTGAATTTTAATTTTTGAGGCTAGGTGAGGCGTGGGCATGAATGACAAACTTCTACGAGCGTGCAAACTAAAAAAGTTTAAGAACTACTGCTCTAATGCATAAGATTCTGACTTTTCGGACACAACAGCACAAGATAGAGGGGAAGTTGTAGTGAGTGAAGCAGTCACCTGTGCAGTTCAACTCATCAGTTCCATTAGCGCAATGTGGGGTTCCATCACATCTGTATATCATGGGGAGGCATATGGTGGGCTTTTCACATCTGTGGGTTGGGGGTGGGGGAGTTGGTTATGTTTGTTTAATGCATGGGAAGGTAATAAAATGGGTGGTGGATAAAAAGGTATTCTTATTCTTTATTAGAAAAAAGAAAAAAAAGTATTCTATTGTAGAAAAAGATTAAAGGTATTTTTAGTAGAGAAAACAAAAAAGTATTCTATTGTAAAAAAAGAAAAAAAAATTGTCTTTAGTAAAAAAAGAAAAAAGTTATTCTTTAGTAGAAAAAAAGATATTCTATTATAGAAAAATGAAAAAGGTATTATTTTGTCCCAAAAAATTTCATCTTTTGTAAAAAAAAGAAGTATTCTTTTTATAGAACATAAATTCTTGGTTTGTTTTTAAAATTGGAAGTTAAATCACCTGAATTCGTTTTCCTTGCAGGTCACATGACAATCTCTCTCGTCTGATTGGTCGATGCAATCAAACTTCCCGTCACAGTTGGCTGATTTTGGAATGCACTGATGCGTGTCGAGGCATCGGAACTCAAAAACTGAACAATTCCTAGCGACTGGGAATGGGGTTTAAATTTAGGGTTCCGAAAAAAATGGGGTTCAAATTTGGGGTTTCGAAAAAAATGGGGTTCAAATTTAGGGTTCCGAAAAAAATGGGGTTTAAATTTAGGGTTCCGAAAAAAATCGGGTTCAAATTTAGGGTTCCGAAAAAAATCGGGTTCAAATTTAGGGTTCCGAAAAAAATCGGGTTCAAATTTAGGGTTCCGAAAAAAATCGGGTTCAAATTTAGGGTTCCGAAAAAAATGGGGTTTAAATTTAGGGTTCCGAAAAAAATGGGGTTTAAATTTAGGGTTCCGAAAAAAATGGGGTTCAAATTTAGGGTTTTTGAAAGATTAGTTAGGAATTTGGGTTTTCAGCTCAAGGATTACCATTTAGGTTAAATATTTAGAGAAATTGTTTTAAAAGTATAGATTTAAAAAGTAAATAGTGAAATAAAATAATAAACAAATGTAAAGTATAAGCAAAAATTTGTGTTAAATCAAAATAAACTTATAACAGAATTCTCCATTTGCATTATGTATGATAAATTCAAAGGATAGGATATTCATGTTTATCGACGTAAATGATAAAATGCAAGGGGCAGTCACAGTAATTGTCAGATTACAACGCTATTTACTTACAACGGTAATCGTTATTAACCTCAAGCCTTATCATTCATTACAGAATTTTTCATTTCATGATTAATTTTCATATTTTAAAAAAATATGATCAAATTATGTTTATCTATTTGAATGACAAAATGCAAGGGACAGTCGCAGTAATTGTCAGATTACCTCGCATCCTATTTACTTACAACGATAATCGTTATTTACCTCACGCCGTACCACACATAACAGAATTTTCCATTTCATGTATGATTAATTCATGTTTATCTATGTGAATTAGTAAATGCAAGGGACGTTCTTATACAGTCAATTGTTAGATTACCTCATGCCTTATTACTAGAGGTAGAAAAACAACAAATCGGGTGAAAAATGAATCAAAGATAAATTCTATAATTTACCGCATTGTATTTCGTCACTAAAATCTCCACAGTCATTGTCGGAATCGCATTTCCATTTAAGTGGGATGCAGAGTCCACTTGTGCATGTAAATTGTGTTGTGTCGCATGTCTTGTTGCCTGGGGGGTGGGTGGGGTTATTGTGGGTGAATCAGGGGTTATTTAGGGGTGGGTATTTTCAGTAAATATGATATTCTGGGTAAACAAGGAAAAACTGGGGTAAATGTTTATTAAGTCTATATTAGGGAGTGAAATGTGAACAAAAAACAATAAACCGGTTTGTTGCCTTGGGGGGTAGTGGGGTTATTATGGGTAAAATGGGGGTCATTTAGGGGTGGTTATTTACGGTTAAATTTATATTTAGGGTGAAATAGGGATATATTGGTTAAAAACCCATGAAGCGGTTTAAGTAGTTTACCCTGAACACTGAAACAGAAATAAAACATGTTATGTAAATTGCAGTGTATCCAAAAATGAGGATAAACCTGTAAATATTAGTTGAGTTTTTTGTGTTAATAAAGCTTTAAAAAAAGAGTTAAACTTAAAAAAATGGAGTTAATTAAAAATAGAGTTAAAATTGAATAACAAGGCTAATAATTAAAAAATACAGTTAAAAGTAAAAATTAAGGCTAAAAAAGTCCTAAAATTAAAAACTAAAAATTTAAAAATAATAAAACAATGATAAAATCCATTGCATTTAAAAATTAAGGCTAAACAAGTTTTAAAATTAAAAAAAATTAAATTAACGATAAAAAATCTTGTCAAAATAAGGCTAAAATTGAAAAAAAAGTTAAAATTGGATAACAAGGCTAATAATTGAAAAATAAAGCTAAAAATAAATAATTAAGGCTAAAAAGTCTTAAAATCAAAAATCAAAAAATTAAAAATAATAAATAAACGATAAAATCCACACAAACTGACGACAAATGGATGGAGATTCATCAGAGGCATCTCCACAGTCCTTCTCCCCATCACAAACCCATGTGTTCCCGATACAAGAGCCATTGTTACCACACTGGAACTCGTTTTTCTGTGGGGGGTGGATTGTTATTCGTATCGATTGTGGGATATGGTTGTGTAGTGAGGAGTGTTATTACAGTAGCTGTGTTTTAATGAACCCTGTGTTTTCCGATTGCAGGAAAAATATGAACCCCTTATAAAACCGGCTTTACAATTGACTCCGGTAATATTTAACTCTGGGTACACCATGGTAATAAATCACTGAATATGTGAATTTACTACGTCCCAGGATATAAATGCCAAATGCTATGAAAGCAAAATTAAATATACTATGCCCAAAAAACAAAATTCAAAATCAGCACGACCGGCATGACAAGATTATATTAATCACTAAACTCATTCTTCTATGGGTGGTGGATTGTTATTCGTGTCAATTGTGAGGGGGGTGTTTTTACAGTGGCTGTGTTTTAATGACCCCAGCGTTTTACTGCGCGACACTAGATAAATATGAGCCCCCTAAATAACACTCCTTACAATAAACCCCTGCAATTTCCCACCCTCGGTATAAATATGAGCCTCCTATAAAATTCACCTTATAATAGACCCCTGCAATTTCCCACCATGGGTATAAACATGAGCCCCCTATACAACCCAGCTTCTAAAAGATCCCTGTAATTTCCCACTCTGGATATAAATATGAGCCTCTTATAAAACCCACCTTACAATTAAACATGTATATCCATGTCAGGATATTAGTGAAAATGCTATGAATATGTAAAATTAACTATACCACGCCCAAAAAAACAAAATTCAAAATAAGCACGACCGGTATTACAAGATTATATTAATTACTAAACTACCACCGGTACTTCAAAATTTAAATGAAAAGTTCTGTTGTAAGATACCTGTAGCTTAGTCAACAATACAAAACAAAGGGATAGGATAGGATATTCATGTTTATCCCCATGAATGGGAAAACCAAGGGGGTTATCACACGGGCAATCGTCAGATTACCTCGCGCACACCGTCGGGATATCGGAGCAATTGTAATGTGTTGTGTATGATAGACACGTTCCTTCAATTAGGTAGAACCCAATCCTTGGTTCAGGCATTGTCCGTTAAGTGCTGTGTTCAAAGACACAAAGCATTACAACAATCACAATTATGACATCACCTTGCATATTACGACGGTGCAATTACTCTCGTCATCGCCATGGAAACAGTCTTTCTCCCCGTCGCACTTCCAATCGTTTGCAATACACACGGTGGCGCTAGGGTGGGCAGGGTCCTCCCGACAAGCGAACTCGCGATTCCCACACATATTTTCTTCTGCAAGTGACATGCATGAGAAGTAGTAGTTACCTTTTTATATGGAGGAAGTATTAGTCAACTATGTAAACCAGGGGGGAACTAATCCATTGTGATCAAGTGTCTCACTGAACTGCTAGTTTAGGGGTGGGCAACTTCTCCAGTCGGTGGGTACATAATAAAATTCTTGATTATTATAAGAATAGAATGCAATATCTTAATTATAGGGTATGGTTAGATACAGTCTGTGGTTAAGACCTGTGAAGGAATTTTGACCTGCCCGCAGACTGTATATAACCATATCCTGTAATTAGAATATTGAATAGTATTGATGCAAAATCCGGCCCACCAAGTACTTCATTTTCCCACATCTGGCTGACTTTAGTTGTTAGTAAAACTTACTTTAAGTTGTCATTGATTTATAGCTATCTATTTATTAATAAAACAGAACATAGATTTTTGATTTTTTTGTTGTAAAAAGAATATTTTTGATATTTTTTTTTATGCTTTTAGGAGCCTTTTTGCAAGTTTCCATACTGAAAAGCTTTTGTTACAACTAAATGTGACGAAAAAGCATGTGTATGATGCATGTCTTATGATACATGCATCCTGTTACACTTTAAAACAGAATAAATAATAGTTCGAATTAGGTCGGATCCCATAAAGTAATCATAAACACAACCCAATACACCGTTTTTTCCTGTTTTAAAAATTATCATCAAAAGGTCCTGCTTCATGCTTTTATCGTGGAAACAAAAAAATAAACTAAACTATACCACATGCAGACTTAAGTCTGCTGACTTATCCAAATGAAAGCTCCCTTATTGTAAATAGGTTGATTCAGCAAAACTAAACCACATTTAAAATAAAGCCCATCCACCATGTTTAAACATAATCTCACATTTAAAGAACCAACAACCACATTTTAAAACAACTTCCACTCAAAGAATGAAAATAATCTTCCACTTATTTAAAACCCAACCCACCACATTTTCTTTCATCCTCCCCTCCTGGACAATCCATCTTCCCATCACATCTGTACACCCCCTCGATACACCTGGGAGGGTTGAGGCATCGGAACTGGGTGGGGAGGCATACGTGCCGGTCTGGAGGTTAGGATTTATTGGCGTCTTGTGCACTTATAGGGGTTTAATTCCAAACTCACCACAATTAAGTTAAAAATAGAGCGCTACTTTTAGCAGCGAAATTGTCTGGGGGTAAGGATAGTTTGGCGTTTTGTGCAGTTATAGGTTGCTTAATTCCTCTAATAGGGGTGCTTTAATACCCAAAAGGATATAATTGAACTAACCATTCACACAATGCAATAGCTCCAGGCCTACAGCAACTCGACTGTGGGCATGATGCATATTTCGATATAGGTGAATAATACCTGGCTTCCCACCAATGAGAATATAAATGAACCAACCATCCACACACTGTAATAGCTCAAGCAACTTAACTGTGGGTACAAAGTGTATTACGATACCCCTGGATAAAGCCTGGCTTCCCACTCACAAGGATATAAATGAACCAACTATCCACACACTGTAATAGCTCCAGCAACTCGACTATGGGCATAAGGTGTCTTACGATACCCCTGGATAAAGCCTGGCTTCCCACTCACAAGGATATAAATGAACCAACTATCCACACACTGTAATAGCTCCAGCAACTCGACTGTGGGCATGAGGTGTATTACTGTGCAGCTGAGCAAGCCACTTTACATTGCTTCAACCCAGTGGTATCTAATCTGCAAAACTTAAAATCTGATTATCCACAAAACATAATAGTTCAAGCAACTTAACCATATTCACAAGACAAACAAACTAATCATCAAACAAACCAGCCAAACTTACCACAATTAAGTTCATCAGAACCATCTGAACACTGCAATTCCCCATCACAGATGCCAGATGGACTCATGCACTTGTAATTATCCTCAGTGCTGTTTGCGCATTGGTATTGCCCTGGTGTGCAGTAGTAACCTCCTGTGTAATGAATTGCTATTTAAAGGGGTTTTGGATAAATGTGTATTTCAATATTTTCAAATGTTAAACAGAAAATTTCATGCCACTATATTAGTTCTTAAAGTGTTATTAGGGTGTGAATTGCTATTTAAAAGGGTAAAGATAATTGTTTGGTGGATAAATATATATTTCAATACTTTTAAATGTTAAACAGAAAATTTCATGCCATTATATTAGTTCTTAAAGTGTGATAAGGGTGTGAATTGCTATTTAAAGGGGTAAAGTTAATTGTTTGGTGGATAAATACGTATTTCAATGCTTTCAAATGTTAAACGAAAAACTTTCACTATATTAGTTCTTAAAGTGTGATAAAGGTATGAATTGCTATTTAAAGGGGTTAAATAATGGTCTGATTAATTTGTATTTTAATACTTTCAAATGTTAAATAAATAACTTCAGGCCACCTATATTAGTTCTTAAAGTGTAATTACGGTGTGAATTGCTATTTAAAGGGGTTAAGATAATTATTTGGTAGATAAATATGTATTACGGTACTCTTAACAGTTAAATGGAAAATTTTAGGCCATATATTAATTCTTAAAATTGGTTAAGATAATAATTTTGTGAAAAAATGCATATTTTTTCCTTGTAAACGTTAAAAAATTTGGGTCAACATATTAGTTCATAAAGATGATACAGTTTATTTGAGATTAAAACGGATTTGAGTTTTTATAATGGTTAAATAATAAATTTTAGGTTAATAAATTAGTATTGCAATCATTAGGTTATATTGAGTAATTTAAGATAAATGGTTAAGTAAAAGACCAGAAGGACTTACGGCAATGTTCTGGTTCATCTGAATGGTCCCCACAATCGTTGACACCATCGCATTTCCACCAGAATGGTATGCATTTATGGTTCTTGCATACAAACTATAGGAATGGTATGCATTTATGGTTCTTGCATACAAACTATAGGAATGGTATGCATTTATGGTTCTTGCATACAAACTATAGGAATGGTATGCATTTATGGTTCTTGCATACAAACTATAGGAATGGTATGTATTTATGGTTCTTGCATACAAACTATTGGAATGGTATGCATTTATGTTTCTTGCATACAAACTATAGGAATGGTATGTATTTATGGTTCTTGCATACAAACTATTGGAATGGTATGCATTTATGGTTCTTGCATACAAACTATAGGAATGGTATGCATTTATGGTTCTTGCTTACAAACTATAGGAATGGCACGTATTTATAGTTCTTGCATAAAAACTATAGGAATGGTATGTATTTATGGTTCTTGCTTACAAACTATAGGAATGGTATGCATTTATGGTTCTTGCTTACAAACTATAGGAATGGCACGTATTTATAGTTCTTGCATAAAAACTATAGGAATGGCATGTATTTATGGTTCTTGCATACAAACTATAGGAATGGTGTGTATTCATGGTTCTTGCATACAAACTATAGGAATGGTATGTATTTATGGTTCTTGCATAAAAACTATAGGAATGGTATGCATTTATGGATATTTTGCTTGAGCTATTACAGTATGTGGATGGTTGGTTCATTTATATCCTCGTGGGTGGAAAGCCAGGCTTTATTCACGGGTATCGTAAGACACCTTATGACCACAGTCGAGTTGCTGGAGCTATTACAGTGTGTGGATGGTTAGTTCATTTATATCCTCGTAGGTGGGAAGCCAGGCTTTATCCATGGGTATTGTGAGACACCTTATGCCCACAGTTTAGTTGCTGGAGCTATTACAGTGTGTGGATAGTTGGTTCATTTATATCCTCGTGGTCATGAAGTCAGGCCTTATCTACGGGTATCATAACACACCTCATGCCAACAATTGAGTTGCTGAAGTTATTACAGTGTGTGGATGGTTGGTTCATTTATAACATTATGGGTCGGAAATCAGGCTTTATCCACGTGTATTGTAAGAAACCTCATGTCCACATTTAAAAAGCAGTAACTGGAATAATGTGTTCGAATAAACTTTTCCCCACCTCACTAAAAGTGCAGTTGCTGATACAGGTAAGACCATGGGTGTCCAGGATGAAACCTTCCGGACATGCGCATGACCGTTCTCCACTAGGTGCCAGCAGACACAAATCAGAACAACCACCGTTGTCAACGCTACATGGGTGTGGGTTCACTGGGGGGAATTAGGGGGTAAAAATATTAGGGGTTGATTGTTAATGCCAATATTTTAACAATTTTCGGGTTATATTTTTAAGGCATATAAAAACTTAATAAGTATTAAAAAAAACAATATAACCTTCCTAAAAATAATAAAACCATCATAGAAACAACAACTAAAAAAAACAACGAGAAAAACAGCCCACATAGAAATAACATAATCACCATAGAAATTACATTAGAAACAATATAACCACAACAGAAAAAATACAACCACCATAAAAACCATATAACACCATAGAAACAATATAGCTTACTTGGCATGGGTTGTCGTAATGGATGAACGATTTTCAGATCGGTGATTTGAGAGTGCTGAAGTTGTTTGGCTTTGTGGGGGAAAGTCCCATTGTGTATGGACGCAAACGTGTATGATGTCATAATAGACCCTTTGTGCAGCTCACTCCAAATCAATTTGTCCTCGAATACGGAAATCGCCGAAATTGCAGAAGATTCGGCGGCAGAAGTTTGCCACACTGTATAAAAAGTTAGTTTTCTTAAAATTCGCCAAACTTTATAAAATAAGTTCTTTTAAAATTACTAAAAAAATAATAATTTTTCGTGTAATTTTCCAAACTGTAGTTTTGGTGTATTTGGAAAACTAAAACAAGTTAGTTAAATTACATCTGACCAAATTTTTATTGTCCTTGCTATTTTAGATTTTATTGCTAACATAGCTTTATTATCCCCATGTGTAGCACCTAAAACAGTGTTTCCCAACCCGAGTCCGCGGTCTCAAATGAGTCCGTGGAAGGTTTAAATGAGTCCGCAAGCACATCAACAATTTGCAAAACTTTTATTTGTTTTTGATCGTTATAAACAGCAGTAATATGTTTTTATCAACGAGACATTGTAACTCAAGGTAATTTTAAGTTTGTAGTAGTGTATCGTATGCACATAGTCCAGTTACGCTACACTTTTGACTTAAGCTAATTGAAAATTGATGCACTTTAAGTCCGCAAAGACTTTCGCTGGTAAGCAAATAGTCCGCGACCAAAAAAGGTAGGGAAACGCTGACCTAAAAGCTCTATTTAGGATAGTTTCTTAATGTTTATCTCCGGGAATAGAAAAACTCAAGGGACGTTATCACAGGGGCAATCATCAGATTACCTCGTGCCCACGGGTTGATTAATCGAAGCTAATGCAGTGTGTTGTGTATGACCAACTCAGTTTACATCCATGTTATAGATGTAGTTGGGATATTCATCATTATCCCTTAATAAAGGTATATGCATGTGCGCTATGTACGCAAATTGTTATTATTAAGCATAGTAAACAAACAAACTTAACAGTGAAAGTACCCACCAATCATAGCATTAGATCCATCCAATTCACAATGCGCTATATAATCCTCTTTAGAGTCAGCCCAGAAGAGTTTACGAGAAGCGTAATCGATCGTGAGAGCGTTCGGCCATCCTAACTTCTTCCCAGGCCATCCATGCGATGTACGACTGCCTGTCAATCAAATTATTTATTCCACTACCTGTCAATCAAAGGATTTAATTGAACTACCTGTCAATCAAAGGATTTATAAATGCTATCTGTTAATCTAACTATATTTCTAAGCTACCTGTCAATCAAATTATTTATTTAACCTTGTAGTTAATCAAGGTATTTATTAATGCTGCCTATCAATCAAACTATTTATTTATGCTACCTGTCAATCAAATTATTTATTTATGCTAACTGTCAATCAAATTATTTATTCATGCTAACTGTCAATCAACTAATTTATTCATGCTAGCTGTCAATCAAATTATCTGTTCACACTACCTGTTAATCAAATTATTTATTCATGCTAACTGTCAATCAACTAATTTATTCATGCTAACTGTCAATCAAATTATTTATTCATGCTAGCTGTCAATCAAATTATCTGTTCACACTACCTGTTAATCAAATTATTTATTCAAGCTAACTGTCAATCAACTAATTTATTCATGCTGCCTTTCAATCAAATGATTTATTCATGCTAGCTGTCAATCCAATTATTTATTCATGCTAGCTGTCAATCAAATTATTTATTTATGCTACCTGTTAATCAAAACAATCTAAAATCGAAACTAGTTTAAATTAATAGAGAAAAAATAGATTTATATAAAGTCATTATTTTTCCTAAAATGTGAAACAATTAAAATAATGCTTTATTGTAAAAATAGAAATAAATAGTATTACATTAACACTCTTCCCTTTTTAAGAAAGTTAAATTTAACCCATGAAAGCACTTACCCAGTAAAGTGTTATGTATGATAACTGACCGATCCGTACCATCCATACCAACCCTTCCTATGTGAGGGTCTTTCCCCAAATCTGTCCAGTACATGTACCTGTGGGGTAGAAGAGGGTAGATACTTTGTCCGACCAGTTAGTCTGGTGGTTTAGTGCGACGCCTTTCAACCGAAAGGTTTAAGGTTTATAACTGGTCGCTAGCTAGTAGGTTGTGTCCTTGGGCAAGGCACTTAATGGACATTGCTGAACCCAGCGGTTTAATGGGTTCTACCAAATTAAAGGAATGCATAAATCATACACACCACACTGCAAAAGCTCCGGTAACTCGATGGTGGGCGCGAGGTAATCTGACGATTGCTCGTGTATTAACCCCCTTGGTTTTCCCATTCACGGGAATAAACATGAATATCCTATCCTATCCTATTCTATAGGTACAGGATACAATACACGGATCATAGGAACTAAAATTGTGCAATACCGATTGGCTTGGTTGGCTAGTTAGTCTGGTGGGTTAGTGCGTCGCCTTTCAGCCGAAGGGTTGCTGGTTCGAAACTCGTTGCTTACTAGGTCACTTCTATTCAATTTAAGAAAAGTCTGAATCATACACAACACACTGAAATAGCTGTGGTAATCCAAGGATAACGCAAGGTAATCTGATATAATGCTCATTGCGTTTTTCAATTCAAATAAAACACGAGTATTCTACCTAACTATATATAGTGGCAGGTATTAAAAATATAGTGTATTAAATAGTGGGAATTATTGATTGATTTAAAACATAAACCTCTACAAGAAATATGTTAAAACCTTTACCCTTTATCCGGTAACAGTGCTATAGCCCTGGGCTTGTCCAACCCAAATTTGACTAGAATTTTCTGGAAACTTCCATCCAACTTGGAAACTTTGATTGTTTTTTCCCCTGGAGAATAAGTTTATTAAATATATTGCCCTTTTGGTGTGGGTCGGTTGGTACAAATGGCTGCAAAGCCCATTATACATAAGTAATTTAACCCATTCTGGCAGTCAAGTGTCGGAGCTATTACAGTGTGTGGGTAATCAGACTTAAATTTTAATTTGGACGACTCATTAGATACCACTGGGTTGGAGCAATGTAAAGTGGCTTGCTCAGGTGCACAGTAATACACCTCATGCCCACAGTCGAGTTGCTGGAGCTATTACAGTGTTTGGATAATCAGACATGACTTTTAATTTGGACGACTTATTAGATACCACTGGGTTGGAGCAATGTAAAGTGACTTGCTCAGGTGCACGGTAATACACCTCCTGCCCACAGTCGAGTTGCTGGAGCTATTACAGTGTGTGGATAATCCGACATGACTTTAATTTGGACGACTTATTAGATACCACTGGGTTGGAGCAATGTAAAGTGACTTGCTCAGGTGCACGGTAATACACCTTCTGCCCACAGTCAAGTTGCTGGAGCTATTACAGTGTGTGGATAATCCGACATGACTTTAATTTGGACGACTTATTAGATACCACTGGGTTGGAGCAATGTAAAGTGATTTGCTCAGGTGCACGGTAATACAACTTATTCCCACAGTAGAGCAAAGTAAAACACCTCATGCCCACAATCAAGCACAGTAATACACCTCATGCCCACAGTCGAGCACAGTAATACACCTCATGCCCACAGTCGAGCACAGTAATACACCTCATGCCCACAGTCGAGCACAGTAATACACCTCATGCCCACGGTGAGCACAGT
>CH000949.1:9190-19379 GCA_000149265.1 Ciona savignyi | reverse complement strand
GTAGCAACGACTCCGCAGCGAGGCTGCTGGATGAGGCTAGATGCGTGGGCGTGGTGACGTCACGCGGCGTGACTTCGCGGGAAGTCGGGCCTGATTGGGCTGATTTTTTGCGTGCCTCGCCCATCACTGGGAATTCGTCGCGCCAATGAGGACAATCCAGTCTCACGTGCCCCGTTTCGGAGCAAAAACGGCATGTTTTTTCTTGGCCAGTGTACGTTACGTATACTTCATAACCTTGAATTATTAAGTAGCTAGGTATTGGGTTGTCTTTAACCCTTTAACTGCCGCTGTCGACTCAAGTCGACAGCACCCGAAAATTACATAAGTGGAAAAGTATACGGCCGATTTTGATCAGTGAGATGGCGCTGGAGAGCTGAATAATTTCTGCGTTTACCAATATAAATTGATATATAGGTTTGCATTTGAAATTTTTTAGTTATTTGAGTTTTAAAAACGTATACATATATGTGTGGTTTTGTTTGTTTTAATTAGTTTTAATTACTGTTTTAGTCCCCGATTAGTGTTCAACTATTGTCGTCATGGTTCGCTTGTTTAGTTTGAAAACAATCCATTCGTTTTTCGCTTGTACATTTTGGATTAGGCTATTTTTTGAGGTTTTGGAGGGTGAAAACAGATATTCTGTTGAAGAAGCTGCCCTTTTGTTGGCTGATAGTGATTCTGGAAGCAGTTGTGCTTAGTTTTTTAGTAGTTCTAGCGATAAAGATCCTTTTTGAAGATGTTTTGCATCAGTTTTGTTTTCCTGTGGCTATGTGTTTGTGTTTCATTGGGCGAAAGTAAAAAAAAAATTTTGATTTGCGTATTACGACGTCATCAGTCAAGTTGTGAGGTCATCACTAGAAGAGTAGTACAAAAATGATCCAAAGATAATCATAAATAACTTTGCTACACACTGTTTTGTTTGTAAATGAGAAAAAATATAGTTTTTGTTGATCTAAATAGAAACACATGACGTCATTGCACAATGCATGAGGTCATCAAAATTTAACTCATGTAAAACAAAAGAAAATTTATTACTGAACAACTTTTCTGTTGATCATATCATGCTTACATCAATAGTTTTTTGTACAGAAGCTTCTAACCTAAGGCGACTTCGCCGAAAAATGACCTAAAAAACAGCCGGCAGTTAAAGGGTTAATGTCTTGTTTGTTCATTATTACAATTCGCATGCCAGTCACCATTCCATCTTTATCTGTTTTTCTTATAATTTTATGTACACATCCGAATTCTTTCATTGCTTCTTGTATTACCCCGTTTTCCATGGGAATCGGTACCCAGCCCAGTGCGATGCCAATTTTATCGGTTTGGTAAAGTCGCACCGACTGGACTTCCTCTTGTTTTTCTAAAATTTCATGAAGCTTAAGAACTGCTTCTCTGGAGGTGCAGGTGATATCAATAATGCCTCCCTGCATTTCGGCGATTCCAAATATCTTTTTTTGAAATTTTAATTTTTTAATAATTTCTAGCGTTTTTGGGCGGTCGAGCCTGATTTTTCCTTTTATTGATAAACAATTCGGTCTTTCCAGTTGCTTTGTGTTTTCTGTGGCTCTTGCTGCCCTCGCGTAACTTCTAATTGGCATGTTGCCACGTGGCGCTGCTTGATGCATTTTTACCTTGTCGCTCATGGCGTAGCAGAACAAACACGTCCTGCTACCACCGCTGCTGAAAGAGAATGAGGGTTATTATGATGTCATAATTAAACTCGAGTTAACAGTACAAACACCTGCCAATAGTGGTGTGAATAATGACTCATAATGAAGTTACATTATTACTTGTGTAATCCCCACAACAGAAAGATTTTTTGTTTGCTATACAAAATTACAAATATGATGCTCTATATGGTGCTATGTTTATTAATTACGTGGGTCACTGAGTAGCACATAATCTAAATGTTCTATAGCAGAAAGCGGTTACTTTATTTGTCCTAAAACTTTTGAAGAACAAATTGTACTTGCCCATGTTTTGACCAATTCACCTCTTACAAAGATTTAAAACTCTTTAACCACGAAGCATGCGATATCACATTTTACTGTAATAAAACTAACATAACAACTTTTTGTTATCGTTTCTGGAAACAAAATTTTCGTTTCTCGGGTAAAATTTTCGTTTCTTAGAAACGAAAATTGTGTTTCTTAAATGAGTTTAGGATTATTATTTCCCAAGTTCTATGATTACATAATTCGTTAAGCTGACACAATATCAACAATTTCGAGTGAAAATGATTGCATGTGCAGTTTTTTACGGGCGGTAAATAGAAACTTTTTACGGGCGGTAATAGAAACAAACGGGGTTAAAAGAGTGATTTAAATTCGTGTAACCGACATTAAAAAAACTCGGCATAAATAATGATTTTAATTAAGAATAACATTAGAGAGATTATCAGGTAGATATACATGAACAAACTGTCGTAAAAATAACAAAAAACGAAAATTATGTGACTAAAGATAAAATTGATGATGATAATTACTCCAATAGTGATTACGTTGATGATTTTTAGATTTTTTGCTTTCCGAAACTCGCTTTTGTTGTGTGTCATTTAGTTAGTTCTGCTACAACATAGCTTTTCTGCAATTATTGTGTTTATCCACAATAAACAACAAGTTTTGCAATACGTAGTTAAACTAAGTGGCAAGATCATCGACTTCACTCAATGATGGTTAATTCAGAACGGAAAATGAGAACTTGGTTCGCAATAAAGAAGATATTTAATTATATTATACAAAATTTATGAGTGTTAATTGCAGCATCACACCTAAGTTCATTAATATACTGCGAAAATTTGTCGACATTTATATATGAAAGCGGGCTGATGTCACGTCAATGACGTATATAAGAAAATGACTGAAGGTTTTTCCGTAATATGTTTGAATATTGTCCTTTAAAAAGCGATTGTCCATTTTTCGTTCTTATAAACGATAATCATATAAGGAATAGGGAACAATACGATTCGGTACCGGTATATAAATTTACCTCATTATTGTTTACTTTATAGTGAATTTTGGGTAGATGAAATTCTACTAGAACGAGAAACCCAATCCGAATACAAACTAGTAGATAAATTGTTGACGGGGGAAGATCCAGAAAAGTTTCGACAGTATTCAAGATTTTTGCCTTCCCAATTCCATGATATTTTGGGTCAAATATCCCCATATATAGAAAAGTAATTGACCAATTTCCGACAACCGATATCGCCAAAACAGAGATTGATACTCACTTTGAGGTACCGGTAATAAGATGTATATTCCAGTACCGGTACCGGTACCGTATATTATAGTATTATTTGACCGGTATCGTACTTGGTATCGGTAGTTCTCTATTGCACAATTTATATATTTTCTTTAAAGGTACTTGGCAACTGGATCAACCCAAAGACAACTGGCATACTCCTTCAGGGTGGGGCATTCAACGGTGGGGAAAAATTATAAAAGAAACCTGTACAGCCATTTGGAAAGTGCTTGGTCCGCAACATTTACCCTCACCAACTTCTGAGAACTGGATTAGAATAGCAAGTGAGTTTTCCAACGTATGGAACTTTCCGAATTGTATCGGTGCAATCGACGGAAAGCATGTACGCATTAAATGCCCCCCAAATAGTGGATCTGAATTCTACAAATATAAAGGGTATTTTCCTTGGTCCTGTTGGCAATCTGTGATGCCAATTACCGATTTATTCTTGTGGATATAGGAGACTCTCGTCGCCACAGTGATGGTGGTGTATTTCTAACCTCTAAGATGGGAAAACGGTTTGAGAAAAACCTCCTGAATATCCCACCACCGTCTTTATTGCCAAACTCTGGAGTTGCCTCGCCATATACTCTTGTTGGGGATGATGCCTTTCCACTAAAAAGCTTTCTTTTAAAACCATACCCTGGAAAGTTTCTTCCCGATGAAAAAAACATCTTTAACTACCGACTAAGCAGAGCACGCCGGGTTATTGAAAATGCTTTCGGCATTTTAACTGTAAGATGGCAAATTTATTATGCCCTGATAAATTGCGAAACGAAATTAGCTCAATTAATCATCCAGACTACTGTAGTACTGCACAATTATTTGCAGTCATCCAGTCCAACAAGATATTTTGGCGACAGAAGTCTGTCAAATGGTGATTACATTTCAGGTGCTTGGCGCCAAATTATGCCATCATGTGTCAATATGAGAAACATTACAAACTTGGGATCAAACTTTTATGGCAATGAAGTCTAGATATATCAGAGACAATTTATGCACGTATTTTAATACGGTCGGTGCTGTGCCCTGGCAGTGGACAATTGGCCAGCATTAAAGCACTGATTGAATATTTTTTACATTAGTCATTATGTACCATCATGTTAAATCATTTTGTGTTATCTATATTGGTTCTGTACTGTATTTTTCCTGGTATTTTGTCTCTGTACTTAGTTTGTGTGTTGTTAATTGTTTACATTTTTAATGGGACAGACGTACTGGTACGTGGTTACTATTTTCATTTATTTCCCTTTGTTTACATCTTCTAGCCTTCTTGTTCATTACAGATTGCAACCATGGCTACCGGTATAGATGACGAAACGTTTAATCGAAAATTAATTGATGTTATATCAGGTCTGGCTCTACTGTACAATCAATTTCACCCAGACAAGAAGAATAAACATAAAACCGAAAGTCCATGGAAGAAAGTGTCTGTCACGATGGATTGTACCGGTACGTATTTTTATGATGTTGCATGGAGATATATTTCTTTTACTGCAGTGCAATGGTGTCAAACAAGGTGGAACAATCTCAGAAGTACATATGCCAGAATACACAAAAAGGCAAGGGATGTTCCTAGTGGATATTTGGCACACATCCTCCTCCAACCTGGCCTTACTTTGGTCAACTGTCTTTTTTGGAAGGCTATGTCACCCTATGTAACGGTGAGAAACGAAATTTTTCCAAAGCGAAATGGCAGAAACGAAAGTTTTGTTTCTGAAAAAAAATGTATTAGATAATTTTTTTAGCAGTTAGGTGGCACTAGAGGTCAAACAGTAAAATAACCATATAACTTCTTTTAATTCAATAACGGTGTCTGGCCGAATGGTTTGCGCGACTGATTCGTAATTATGGACCGGCCCATGTTGGGTTGGATACTTCATCCGGTAAATATTTTTTTATTCACATGAACCAGCCTAATTAAAATTGGTAAAACGTCACAGTGACGTCATGCAGAACATTGGCGGCGTAAGAAATCAGCTTTGTCGCGCGTTATTATGATGTCTTTTTTTTTTTTTTTTTTTTTTTTTTTTTATTAAAAGAAGGGGAACGGGCAACGATACAAACATACAGCAATATATTTAATACACTTCACTCTGGAATGGTAGTCCATTTACGGTGATGAAATTCTAGTTTGTTTCCTTTTTTTGCTATTATCATTTCCCTTTTTCTTAGGGCTTCCACTTCACTAATGAGTAAGTGAATCGGGGGCACTGTATCCGTTGTTTTTCCTCTGTATATACAAAATCTTGCACATAATAAAATACAGTTAATAACACATTTGTTACCAATGCCAAAGAACAATTTTGTGGGGGTTAGGTTAAATGATTTACGAAACACCGCGCTTAACCAGTTTTCGACATTATTCCAATAAGCTTTGATTTTGGGGCAAATATAGAATAGGTGGGTTAATGTTTCCGGTTCGATCTTGCAAAATCCACATCGATTAGTGTCCTTAAATCCCATACGATGTAATTTATCATTGGTTACTATAGCTCTGTTATTTAGTTTCATTTGAAAGGAGCGGTACCGAGTTTCTAAGGTACAGAAATAATTATCATGGTAAATTTGTCCCCAGTTTTCGATAGTGATATCGAGGGAGCGCGTCCAGCTTTCCTGCGGTTTAATAGGAGGTTGTTGCGCTAGCTGCGATAACATCGTTATATAGTGATTTCGTTGTTTGGTAATCTTTTAAGTTTTCGATCAAGTCAAACAATTTGGTGGAATAATCGGTCTTACTTGGGCTTTGTGGATCGCCTTTATCCCAAGCTTTCGGCACGGCGCATGATTAATTTGTTGAACTCTGTAAAATTGTCTAAGGTATCGGTTATCGAATAAGCTTCCCGTAATTCGTTGAAGCTCATATAGTTACCCTCGGTGTTAATAATTGTGTGAGTAGTTGGTAATCCCGGCCTTCGCCAAGTCCACAATAAAGAATGTTCTATTGCGCGATTTGATCTTTGGGTTCAACCAGAGGTAGCGAGGGTCGTTAATGCGATCAAGGCGAGTTCCGCTGGAGTATACACGTCTAACAGCTACTGCCGTGGTCCGAAGCGCGCGCAAGGGGAATAGCCGGACGATGTCGTTGGACGTTTCCCGTAACTTGGACTGCAGCGTTGCTGCTAATGCCGCTTTACTAAAATATACATTTTCCACGTCTTTCCAGGCTGCATGGTAGTCCGAGTCTAGTAAGTTTATTATCCATTTGGCTTGCAATGCCAAGATATAGGCGTCAATATCAAGCATTTTTGCCCCTCCCTCACCAATGTCTCTACATAGCGTTGTTCTCTTGATGCGTTCCCAATTGGACCCCCATATAAAGTAAAAAATGCTTTGTTTAAGTTTTTTTAAGAAGTCCCTAGGTGGCGGGGTAGGTATTACACTTAGTTTGTACGTCAGTGTCGGTATGACTAAGGATTTAATCACTGTTACTTTTCCGAGTAGCGTCAAGGTTCGAGAGGCCCAAATATTTAATAGCGTTTTAATTTTATTTAAAGGTTCCGTCATATTAATAGTAAAAAGATCTCGACCATTGTTATTTCGACCAATGGGAAATACAATGCCAAGATATTTTATCGTGTCATTAGGCCACGGCAATCCTTTATTTAGAAGGGGTTTTAAATCGCACGACCGTTTACTGCCAATGTAAAACGCGTTAGATTTCTGTAGGTTTATTACGCAGCCGGACATTTTTCCGTAGTTTTCCAGGATTTTATATGCTAAGTTAAAGCTTTTAGCCTCCCCGTCCAGCGTTATCATGGTATCGTCCGCCAACATGGAAATTTTTATCTCCTTCTCCTTGACTATTATGCCGGGAGTTTGTGCCGAGCGAATTTCCACCGCTAATATTTCGATTGCCAAAACGAATAATGTAGGTGACAAAGGATCACCTTGACGAACGCCACGTTGAGATTTAAATTGTTTGGAAACGTGATTATTGTTAATAATAGAACAGCTTGGGTCGGTATAAAAGGTTCTAATCCAATTTTGAATATGTTGACCGAATCCCCATCGTTTTAACATTTGGTTGACAAACGTCCAGCTTAGCGTATCGAATGCTTTATAGAAGTCCACGTTAAATATTGCCCCAGGTATGCTTTCAGCATCACAATAATCGATTAAGTTAAATAAAAGTCGAATGTTATTGCCTATATACCTGCCTTTCATGAACCCATTTTGATCGGGATGTATCAAAGAGGGAAGGAGGCTCTTGATTCTGGTATTTATAACTTTTGATATTATTTTATAATCGACGTTCAAAAGAGTGATTGGGCGGTAGTTGGTCGCTAGCAATAAATTCTTGTTAGGTTTAGGAATTAATGTTATTACCCCGTGCTTTTGCGTTTCCGACAGATATCCGTTTCTTTCTGTTAAATGGAGCGCGTCCATAAAATAAGACTTTATGTCAACCCAAAACAGTTTGTAAAATTCGGCGGGAAACCCGTCGCTACCAGGCGATTTATTGTTTCGCATCGTATCCAGGGCTTTACGACATTCTACTTCAGTTATGGCATATTCTATGCTCTTCGCGGTATTTTCATCTAAACACGGTATGTCCAGTGAGGACAAATGTGAAGATATATCCTCGACAGGTGTTAGCGTCGCGCATTTTTTATATAGACTTTCATAAAATGTAGCCAGTTCGTTTACGATTTTTGCTTGATCTGTTAAAATAGAGCCATTGCTCTCAAGTCGATAGATGGCTTTTTTTTCTGCATTTCGTTTTTCGAGATTTAAAAAGTATTTAGTACACTTTTCACCCTGCTCCACCCATTTTACGCGACTTCGAATTATTGCACCCTTGGACCGGCGTTCTACAAGATCGTTAAGTTCACATTTTAACTTATTTAACGTTTCTACATTTGATTGTGCAACTATTGACGAGTCGGCGAGAACGGTCTCGGCCATTTTTATTTCATTTTCGATACGTCGTTGTTCCTTCTGCGCCGATCGCTTTAGTCGGGCGCTGAAGTTTATACATGTGCCCCTGAGCGTGCATTTTAGAGCATCCCATCTCACATGAGCATTCACGTGGCCAGGTGGATTATTGATGCCATAATCAGTGATCGCCTGTTTAACGGGTGTAATAAAAGCGTTCTTATCCAGCAAGGAGGTGTTTAGCTTCCAAATTCCTCTGCCGCGATCACTGGTGTCGAGGGCCAGTTTCATGTATACGATATTGTGATCTGACTTTATGCTAGGGACAATATTGCAATTTTTTAGTTTTGTTATAATATTTTTAGAAGTTAGAAGGTAATCTATCCTGCTCGCTGAATACGGGTTCGCTTGGAAACTGGTGAACCGCTTCAACTGCGGGTTTCGAGATCGAAATACGTCTACCAACCCGAGTGTTTGCAGATGCGCACGGACCACATTAGTAGCTGTTGGCTTATTGGTTGCTCCAGGTCGATGGCGGTCTAAGGTAGCGTCCATAATTATATTGAGATCTCCACCAATTATAACTTCATTTATACCGGCGAGTAAGACGATATTTTGAAACAAATCTCGAAAAAACTGTGGGTCGTCATTATTAGGCGCGTACACATTAACAAGTACAAACGTCGTCGCGCTGAATCCGACCTCCGCTATGACAAAACGACCATTCGGATCGATTAGGGTCTTCCCTACTTTATAAGGGGTTTTGTTGTCAAATAATATTGCCACACCTTTACTTCGATTCGTGCCATGCGCCCATATTATTTTTGAGCCCCACTCTAATTCCCAACGTTTTTGGATTTCGGTTGAACAATGCGTTTCTTGCAATAATATTATATTAAAGCGTTTTTGTCGGATAAAGTTAAGGACGGCATTTCGTTTATCGTTGTGTCTAATTCCAGCTACGTTATAAGTTGCGACACTTAAATCCATTATAAAAAGATTAAGTAGTCTTGACACCATTCTTCACATTGTAGTCATATTCGAAGCCACATGTACATTTAAACGGTTGTTCTGGGGATATTTCTGTAACGTATTTTTATCACAGTTGCAATGAATGTATCTGTGCTTACATTTTAAATTTTCACAGGGTTTGCTAAGCTCTTTGTTTAAAAAATAATTGAAGCGGCCACAATTGCAATCCGCACAATACCTTTCACAGTTCGGGCATTGTAGTGTTCCATCGGCGATCTGCATTGTAGGTTGGTACGTCGTGCAACATGGCATCAGTCTCATTCCTTCTCGGCACGCGGGACAGACTGCAGACTTGTCGGTGCTGGAGACTAAGAAGAATTCGTCTTGGGTGCAGCATGTCTTTATCACGTTAAATTCGTTTTTGCATCCCCAGCATAGGTATTTGGTGCTTTCTTCTGCAACCAGACCCTCCTTGTTGCAAGTTTTGCACCACACGCTTATCTTGTTGTCACTTAGGCTTATAGACTTTATTTTTGAGTGACTAACTTCTTCCGGGCTTGACAGTGGTCTTTTATTTCCAGATGTTGCTGTTGTTTTTTTATTGCCATTTGCTTCAAGGATATCTTCATCATATTTTGGTAGCAACGACTCCGCAGCGAGGCTGCTGGATGAGGCTAGATGCGTGGGCGTGGTGACGTCACGCGGCGTGACTTCGCGGGAAGTCGGGCCTGATTGGGCTGATTTTTTGCGTGCCTCGCCCATCACTGGGAATTCGTCGCGCCAATGAGGACAATCCAGTCTCACGTGCCCCGTTTCGGAGCAAAAACGGCATGTTTTTTCTTGGCCAGTGTACGTTACGTAGGGGAGAGTGGTGACTTAGTGAGTAGCGAAAAATGCCTTTTATCCAATATCTTTAATAATTCACCAAGTTTATCAAAGCGAGTTGATATTTTTATAACAAGATTCACACGCTTCACCCATCAAAACATTTCACCCATTTCCGGAACATTCTTTTCACCCATAAGTACCTGGGGTAACGACTCCATCACATCCCCGGGATGAAGTCCCCCAGGACCCATCTCCTTCTGCCTCTCCT
>CH000951.1:295267-307160 GCA_000149265.1 Ciona savignyi | reverse complement strand
CATCGAATCGACGTAGAATCTTTGACCCCGGGAGTCTCGCTCCGTGTCGGAACAGCACATATAGGAACACCGGTCTACAACCTGCAGATATATCGTCATATGTTGCTGTATGATCTGAGTATGATCGACAGCCATAATTAACGCCATCGTAGACGCTTAAGATAATTTATTCTTCCGTCGGTGTTCGTTTCTTCGTTTTTACCCAAGTTTCAATCTTGCTATGAAATCGTCCCCAAACCCGTTTTTTTTTTGTATTTATATTATAAATAGGAATCGGTCGGGCTAACCCCTCGATCACACGGTAGTTTTCACGGTATTAACCGAAGCGTTAAAGATTTAAACTGGTCGCTAGATGGTTAGTTGTCTCCTTGGGCAAGACACTTAGCGGACATAACATGAACCCATGCGCACTACGGTCGTGTGGCCGAATGATTAACGCGATTGATACGTATAGCGACTCTCATACAAAAAAACGGTCCTGGTGACGAGCCCATTATCGGTTCGAAACTTGTATCGGTAAAAAAACATTACTTGAACCCAGCGGATTAATGGGTTCTACCAAATTAAAGGAACGTGTCTATCATACACAACACACTGCAATAGCTCCGGTAACCCGACGGTGGGCGCGAGGTGATCTGACGATTGCCTGTGTGTTAACACTCTTGGTTTTCCCATTCACAAAGATTAACATCACTATCCTATCGTATTCCAATAAAATATGGTTGGGGCATTGTTAAACGAACTTGGGCATAATATCAATTCCTATTCGCATTTCCACCTGTTTCTAAGCTCGGTTGGTCGGAATCAAGGTTTCCAGCAACATTCCTATACAAAGTTTTCGTCCCATAGTACGGGTAATGTCTTCTCTTTGAGCAAATACCTCCAGCAATAGATAAGACTGCGAGGAAAACTAGCGCTATCAAGCATACACGCCGATTTGTCCAATCTATGTATCGCTTGCCAGACATTTCGCTTAAATTCGCTTTTGGAGGATTTTGTCTTATTGGCTATATGCACAATAACACAGCTTAGCAATAACATTGCCTAAGCTAAACGTGAGCTGTAAGGTGTTTTTGTCGAAATACTTCGGAATTGTGCTGACAGCAACTCCGTTAACATGGCCCGAGGTGGTTGCGTTTCTACAAGCAAAGTTTAAGCAACCATGACCACAGATGAGTTGCTGGTGTCAATCCATTGTAATTGTACATCGGTTGGCGATTACTCGACAGTAAGCGTAATGTTGGTGTTTGCGAGGATATAATAAAACCATATACGTTGGGAATGTATGAGATATTCATGTTTCCCCCCCCCCGGAGAATGGGAAAACGCAAGAGGTTACCACACGGGCAATCGTCAGATTACCTCGTGTCGACCAACCTATTGCAATGCGTTTTATATGATTGAGACTTTTCTTCAATTTAGTTGAACTCATTAATCGACTGTATTGAGTCTAGGCGATGTCCGCCAAATACGTTCCAAAAGAAAACAACCGACCAGTTAGCGAGCGGTTTGGAAACTTATGCCCTTTGGCTGAACCACACCGCACTATCAAAAGATTAAAGAAGAATATTTACTTTAAAATTGATAGAGAGTTAAATAGGAATATTTACTTTAAATTTCTAAGAAAGTGATAGATGTACAAAACGAATCGAAAGAACATTATTTGACATTATTTGGTTTATTCATTGAGCTGTTCTATATCGCACGAAAGCTAATCCAGAAATTGTGTCTATCTGTGTATTTCTATACTGTATTGTGAATAAGCTACCGTCAATTTGCTATCGCAATTACAAGACAGCACAAAAAGGGTGTTTTTACGTCAAATATAGAAGATAGAGCAATCACTGGTCGAGTGCGTGGAGCAGCTCAAATTCGCCAACACAGGGTTGGTAACGTAGGGTAGGGCTTCGCCCCTGTTGAATCCTACATTGGGAAACTAGTAATGAGCAAAATAAAACATAAGTAAACTATAAAGTCAAATCAACTACAGGATACACTTTTTATCGACAGTCCAACATCTAAAAAAATGCAAAATCGCTGCTTTGGCTATAGATCTAGCACACCAGTACACACCCGGCATACATTTGTGGATTTAGCCTTGTCCGATGGGTTCAATAGTAAGTCGCCTTCCAAAAGGGTTGCAGGTGCGAAACTGGTCGCTAGCTATTCGGTTGTGTCCTTGGGCAAGCCACTTAACGTACATTGCCAGAACCCAGCGAATTAATGGGTTCTACCAAATTGAGGAAACGTTTCAATCGTACATAACATACTGCAATAGCTCTGGTAACTTGACGGTGGGCGCGAGGTGATCTGACGATTGCCCGTGTGTTAACCTCCTTGGTTTTCCCATTCACGGAGAGAAACATGAATATCCAATTCTATTTTAGCAGCTGTGCATAAAATCAAACCAAGAATTTTTAAATAACCGCAAACGCACCGGTTTGGTAAAATGGAGCTTCCATTAAATGGGAATCGGGCAATCAGCGGGTTGGTTGGTCTATGAGGGTTTTCCGTTTTGCTTCTGCATATTCACTCTATTCGGTGGTAAACGAAGGAGCAATTTTGCTGAACGATTCACGAGAACAAAAAAACGTAACAAAGAAAAAAATACATTTTAAGTTTTTTCATAGGAGTTAGCCGACACTAAGTTAGTTTAAAGTCCGGCCGGTTGGTCTAGTGCGTCGCCTTTCAATCGAAAGGTTGCAGGTGCGAAACTGGTCGCTAGTAAGTCGGTTGTGTCCTTGGGCAATGCGCTTTACGGACATTGCCCGAACCCAGCGGATTAATGGGTTGTAGCCTACTAAATTGAAGAAACGTCACATAGCCTACAACACACGGCAATAGCTCCGGTAACCCGACGGTGGGCGCAAGGGGATCTGACGATTGCCCGTGTGTTAACCCCCTTGGTTTTCCCATTCACGGGGATAAACATAAATATCCGATCCTATCCTATCCTAAACATTTTTGTTAACTTCTTTGCGGGCCTGGATCCTTCAATCCTTATTCAAATGGGCTCACATAACAAATAAAGTAACTTGCGCGACAAGCGATGATAGTTTTGATAACATTGTGAATACGTCACCTACAATTTGTGTACTGTGTTAAAACGATTGCAATTTTCCCTACAGCCGCCGATAAACATAGGTATGAGTGGCCTATTCGGCTGTCAGATTCTGTCTTTGATTATTACATAATGACGTCATGCCTAAATCTATTGGAGTGGAACGAGGGTCGCAGCGATCAAAGGACTGCATTCATTTAATAGCAAATCAGGCAGGCGGTAGGTTGTAGCCGTGTTTTAAGCGTGGTTTTGTGAAGAAACTCAATTCCAGCAATTACCTGGGTGACTTAGCAAGGGAAATACAACATCAAGATGTCTGTATCTTAAAAACTTGTTGAAATTCAATATGAAGAAATTTAAAAGAAGTCTGTCCCAGAAAATAACCAAATTATGTAAGACCTAAATAGCTATGCCTGTTATACCTTGTTCAGTATATGGATTATGTAGCATTTCTATTATGGGGTATTATTATGGGGTGGGTAAATCATGTTGAAAGATTTATCTATGGTTTTCCAGCCGATTAAATGGTTGGTTAGTGCGTCACTTTTCAGCCTAAGGGTTGCAGGTTTGACACTTGTCGCTAGTTAGTCAGGTTGTGTCCTTAGGCAAGGCACTTAACGGACATTGCCTAAAAATCCTAGGGCATTAATGAGTTCTACCAAATTTAAATTATGTCTTAAATCATACACAACTCATTGCAATAACTTCGGTAACTTGACGGTGGGCGCGAGGTGATCTGACGATTGCCCGTGTGTTAACCACTGATTTTTCTCATTAACAGGGATAAACATGAATATCCTATGCTAGTGTGCATGACTGTGGGCATAAGGTGTATTACTGTGCATGACTATCCCATGCTAAGGCTGCACATGAAGTGCCTTGCCACGGTACAAAGTAGCCAGGGGGAAGATTGAACTCAGCACCTCCATGGGCATGACCGCCAGTCATAACCACTGGACTAAAGGGACCAAACTATTATTGTATTTCAACTCTATGCTTTAATTTTATTTATTTGCAGCATTAAATTCAAGTTTTGAAGGGAATTCAATAAAGGTTAGTTTCATTATGTGTTTTACTTTTGCAACCCACCCAATGGTTATCCTTGATGTTTTGTGGAAAGTTTTAATTGTCATAAAAATTACCTGTGTTTGGAAAAACTTTTTTGCACGGTACTTGCGTGTATTTATGTCTCCATTTATTGTAACTTACAGTTTTTATTAATGGGTCCTTCAAGCCTTTGCATAACTGCTAGAAGGTGTGGACAACCATTCATGTGATCCTATCTCTCAGTACACTAGCTAAGACAAGAGTATTGGAATGACAAATTACCAAAAAACTTATATAATTAAAAATAATGATATGTGGTTAAAAAAAGAATTTCTAAATATGATAATTATACTCTTTAACTAACACATTTTCATAATAGAGCGAACAAAACCATGGTAAATGGTCCAACATAATATTGAAGTTTGAAATGTTTGCTTTTCTGGTGCCAGCAAAGTAGTTTGAATGAATAACCCTCTTACTTGCAGGAAGAAGATTCTTTCTCTCCAGTGACGCAGACGCAAGAGTTATTAAGTTCCAGTGAAAAACCGTACACCACTATCAAAGGTGGATACAGTTGTTTGGAATAAACAATTGTTTTGATGTGCTTACGAATGGATACATAAAAGCATTCATTTTCTTAAGTGTATACTCATCCAAAGCTTAAAATGATCCGAAAGCCATGTTAAAGTTATTTTAAGTTACATCACTTGCAATTTCAACCCCATATTTCGATAAAATTTTACTAAAGCTTGGTATTGCTCAACAAGCTATATATATATATATGCAATGTCAAACCAATTACAATCTTGCTCCACATCATCAGCCCGACTCCCACCAGTGAAAGAAGATGAGATCGATGAATCATTGTTGAGGAAGAGATTCCTCTCGGCCACGTATTCCTCCGATGTGTGGAACAAATCGGAGAATCACCAGGAACTCTCTCGTCGCCACTCCAGTCCTGTATGGGTGAGCCACCATCTCCACCATGTGCATGCTTTGTTGTAGGGTAGTCATAAATCGTAGGATAGGATAGTCATGTTTGAGTCATAAATAGGAAAACACAAGGGGGTTAACACAAGGGAAATTGCATATTGTGTAAAATTTTAATAGAAACTACAGCCACCATCGAGCTACCATTGCGCACTTTGTCATAGAATATTAGGATAGGATAATAATTTATGTTTATCCCCGTGAATGGGAAACCAAGGGGGTTAACACACGGGCAATCGTCAGATCACCTCGTGTCCACCGTCGGGTTACTGGAGCTATTTCAGTGTGTTGTATATGATAGACACGTTCCTTTAATTTTGGTAAAAACAAGGGGGTTAACACAAGAAACAATACAAAATCATTTTAGGAAAACCCAAGGGGGTTAACACCAGGAAATTGCATATTGTGTCAAATTTCAATAAACACAACCATTGATAAAATAAAAAATTGGCTGTGCAAATATACAACAGGTTTATTCAAAGAGTTTAATTCTAAAAAGGTTGGAATTATAGCTTAAAATTTTGTTTTTTGTTTAGTTCTATATGTTTATGACCACTCCATTAAAATATCAGGTTTAACCTGAGGCAATAATTTGTTAATATGTGATGTGTATTACTAATTAGCATTTGCAATTTTATTTGCTTCTTTCCCTGAGTAGAAAACAAATTATTCCCAAGTATTGTTTCCATGGTTGTGTAGTTAAACTGCAATTAGCAATATTGACTTCAGGGGGTCGGAACAATATCTCCCTATGGCAAGCTTGGTTCATATAAGAAGCTGGAAGTTCTTGGGGAAGGTTCCTATGCAACTGTGTATAAAGGACAAAGCAAGTTGGTATTTCTGTTTGTTGAAATCATGGAATAAAGTTGATTTTAACATCAAAATAATTTTTTTCATTAAAATCGAAATATTATTTTAACATCGAAATATAGTTCGTTTTGTATTCCAATCTATGTGTTTTTGTTGTCACAAAAGGAAATTACATACTATTATATAAAGTAGCATTCTAAACACATAATTTTAAACTAAGTTTGCGAAGTAGCCGCGCATAGTGCATTAGCGCGCTTTAAAATCCATTTCTATTAATTAATAATGCCATTAAGCCTAGAATCGACTTCTTGGCAAGGTCTTTAGGACTTTCTTTACCCAGCTTAATTGATTTTTCCTTCATTACAATAAGGTTGATTACAATATTCGTAAAGGTGGGGAAAATACAGGAGTCTTTATAACATTCATCTATGCCAAGCACTTAAAGTCTGATTATCAAAGTTATAATTTTACTTTTTTAGTTATTTTGTTAATCCCATTCAAATGCCTGAGGACAAGTGACTAACTAGCGGCGTGATATCTACCGGCCTGCACCAATTCATTTTCAACTCATTTTATTTTATAAACCAAAATTAACTTTCGAAATTATCATCATACAATGATGGTTTTGTTTTCAATTCCTCTGGTCATTTTATCGCTGGTTAACATCAACACCACCAACAAATATGAATGCTTGTCAAACCATAGAACACTGCAAAATGTTTAGCTTTATTTTAAGTCATTGGCTTCATAATCATAAAAAATGGAAAATCAATAATAAATTCCCGAATACTCAATAAATGACTTGGCGAAACTACGAAGAAATAAATAAGTTTAATAGTCCCATGCATAAATAAAACTTTTTCACTCTAATCCCATCTTAACTCATCTAGCCAAATAGCTTGGTGGATTAGTGCGTTGCTTAATACCTTATGCTCTCTTGATCGGCTTGAAAGTGCGTGTATCTGCGTGTATCTATATGTCTAATGTGATTTAAGGCTCAAAACAGGGATGGCCTTATTCAAATTAGTTTGGTTTCTAGAAATATTCAAAATCAATAAAATTGATTTAGATTTTTAATCCACTATGATATAAAACATTATTCGTACTAATTTAAAAGAAAAATAATATTGCATTATATTTAAGAAAATATTTTTAATTATAATCATTATCACTGTTGTAAAAAACAAATTGCACCATAAATTTTGATGCAAAATTACATGAATAAAACGTGTTTTGTTCCACTATGAATATTTAATTTCAAATCACTCAAAAAATAATTCTGAATTATTTCATATACGAATATGATTCTTGATTGTGGAATGGAATTTCCTACCTGTACATTCCACCAGTAACTTTCCCCCAAATTACTTTTCAATCTGAGTTCCATACTATAGATGCATACCTTAGGGGCCTATATCACCATTCCAGCATGCATGTAATGGATGTTGGTTCTGTTTCAGGCACACCGGTCAATTAGTTGCGCTGAAAGAAATCAGTTTAAACGCAGACGAAGGCGCTCCGTTCACCGCGATACGTGAAGCCTCGTTGTTGAAGACGTTGAAACATTCAAATATCATCACCCTGCATGACATCATACACGCAACAACCACCCTCACACTGGTGTTCGAGTTCATGGTGAGTCTACAACGGGCGTTGTATGTTTGAGGCAAAAAAGATGATTTTGTATTGTTACCACGAAGAATTATGTTTTGATTTGATTTTGTATCATTTTGCTGAGGATTGAGCTGCTTGTATCGGTCAAAATGCCACTTAAAATGCATTTAACTGTAATATTTCATAATCGAAGTTATGACCAACTAAGTGAGCCACCACACCCCCAACACAGTGATTGTTTGTCTAATTAGGCCAGGAATAGCACGTCGATCCAATGACCCTTAACATCTCACCCACCAGGATAAACAAAGTTCCCTCAAACATGAATCCTTCTCTTGGCTTTATCAATTTTTTTAGAGATGTTTTGGTGCCACTAATTAGTCTGGTGGATAAGTTTGACACCTTTCAAACCAAGGGTTGGAGGTGCGAAACTGGTTGCTAGTTAGTCGGTTGTGTCCTTAAGCAAGGCACTTTACGGACATTGCCTGAACTCAGCGAATTAATGGGTTAGACTAAATTGAAGGAACGTGTGAACCATATACAACACACTGCAATAGCTCCGGTAACCCGACGATGGGCGCGAGGTGATCTGACGATTGCCCGTGTGCTAACCCCCTTGGTTTTCCCAATCACAGGAATAAAAATGAATATATATAAATCATCATCTTATCATTTTTAATTATGTTTCTTTCTTTAGCCTTTCAATTTTTTTGTTTTTAAAATTTCTAATTATATTCCAACCCCCCATAAATAATGCAGTAGTTTGAATGCATAAACCACCAGAAATAGATGAGCTCACACTATGATGAATGTATTTGTTGATGATAATCATTTATTTGTTTAACGGCCGGCCAACAAAACAATGTATGTTATTCAAAAAGGTGGAGAAATAGAAAAAACAATGAAAATACACAGTAAAGGATAAAACACAACATTACCCACCACGTGAAATATGACGCTAAATATGCAAAGTATCAGAAATTATTAAAGTTATAATTATAATTTAATATTTTATAATTAATTTATAAAATTATAAATAAAATTGGTAGGCTATCATTGTTTTCTGTCAGTTAATTTAAATCAAATGCAGCAAATTCACACTTTTTAATTGTAAAATTATAATATTAATTAAACAATGCAATATTGTTACCATATGAACGTAATTTGAAAGTCTCTATAAATCTGCTTACGAAGTTGCTCTAAAAATAGATACAAAATGTCGAGGATTAAAACTTTATGATGGATTACGCTATAAATAATTAAAATTAATAAGAGCCGACCTAATAAGATATTTATTTTCAAACTGTGTAGAACAGGCATTTGGAATATTCTAGATTTTTAATTAACTGTGATACTGTGTGTTTTAAAGAAAATATGTGTAAAGTAATCGAACTTGGGCCAGAGTTCTTTGTCAAAAATTGATTTAAATTCCTAAATGGCGAGGTTAGGTTGAAGCAGAATTGATTAAGACTTGCGGATTACAATGACAGCTATTCAGAATGATAATAGCCACTAAGTAATGAGCACTTACACTTAATAACATGAACCAGCGGGTTGTAATTAATTCACATGTTATTTAATTAATAGGTGTAGTTTGCTATGCGGCTGGTAATTCAAACTTTCTAAATTATATTTATGGGTAGTGGAATATCTTTCATTTCTGTCAAAATGGAACTTTGAAAAGCAATGTTTAATGTGGACATGTAGGTTTTTACCTGAAGTTCGTGCTCTCCTAGTTTCTATACTTTATTCAATTTATCATTTAATCAATTCTGTGTTTTAAACCATTTACATATTTTTTTTTGTTTACAGTAGGTTATAGGATATGATATTCATGTTTATCTCTGTGAATGGGAAAACCAAGGGGGTTAACACACGGGCAATCGTCAGATCGCCTCGTGCCCACCGTCGGGTTACCGGAGCTATTGCAGTGTGTTGTGTATGATAGATGCGTTCCTTTAACTCTTTCCGTCCCAACTCGCCATATATGGCGAGTTGGTGGGAAAACATGGTATCCCGCCTGTACATAAATGGATGCAAATCTAAAAAACGATTTCTCCGCAATGCGTAATGGTAGAGACCTCAGCTATGGCTCATTCGATCAAGGAAACCCTATATTTTATTCTCTGTAATTTTCGTGGAGAAATATTAAAAATGCGAGGAGTGATAGCCTTTCTTTTTCAAGGCTTCGCCTCTTATTTCTATCGATTTTACACGAATTTACAAGTAACTCAGCCAATAGGAGTCGCGTTAACTTGCGGAGAAGCTCTTTTTGTCAAGCAAGTCTTTCTTTACATTCTCTGTGAATTTCGTGCCGTTGAGAAAAAAAGGAGAGCGTTGGTGACGTTTTCGCAGCAGGCGTTTATGCTTCGTGTTCACCAAAGCATGAATCCAGCTGGGCCTGCTGAGCGCACGATAAAGAAAAAGGCGGCGAGACTAGCTAGTTCGGTGTGCCCTGCTTTGAAGAATATTGGATATAGTATTTGTGTTTGTTTGCTTTTGTATGCCCTTTTACACTTCCTTCACTGTTCTTATTTATACTTTTTACTATTTTAGTTCTACAAAACTAAAAACTTCAATGCGTTTTGGTTCAATTTTTCATAATATAGTTAGAATAAAGGAAAATTTCAATTAGGAATAGTAAAAAAACTACTGAAGATACAAATACAGTTCAAATTTTCCTGAGTACAAAAACTATTAGACAATCTACATTCCAATTTTCATATCATTTGGGCATACCAATAATTAGTGAGTATTTCGTTTGTCAGTGCACCTCAAAATTTTCAAAGTCGAGCAGAATTTTCTTTACATAAAAAGTGGTGTTCACTAAAGTTTACATAATATATTCTTTATTGGAGGTAGATTCTAGGTGTGCGGTTTGTTTAAAAGAGGGATAAATTATCTTTCCAACCATACTAAATATTAAATCATAGCATAAATTTGAGAAAAACTGTGCTAATTTGAAAATGACCAAAAATTGTAAAAAACACTGCGGGACAGCATGTTTAAATTAATGCATTTGGCCGGGAGTGAAAGAGTTAATTTAGTAGAATCTATGTTTCTGCTGAGTTGATGCAATGTTCACTAAGTGCCCAAAGATACAACTGTGTAGCTAACATTCAGTTTCGAACCTGCAACCCTTGGACTAAAATGCAACACACTTACCCACCAAGCCATCAGTTGATTCCCTGATACCACAATCTTCACATCCCAGACCACAGACCTCAGCACATACATGGAATGGCACGGCTCCAGCGGCATCCATCCATCCAACGCCGTGTTGTTCACCTTCCAACTGCTACGTGGGCTCAAGTATTGCCATGATCGGAGAATTCTTCATAGAGATCTTAAACCTCAAAATGTCTTGTTAAGTGAGCTTGGAGAATTAAAACTGGCGGATTTTGGTAAGTTTATCGTTTCGTGCCAGGTAGTATGTTCCATTACTCGAATATAACCCAATAACAAAGAATTAATAATCAAAAACTGTAAGTTTAATATTCTGACCAAAAATTTTACCACAACAAAATTGAGTATTTACCTCAACAATAAATGATGTACCTTTCGCCCAGATAGGTATTTTCAGTCTCTTATAAAATTGGTTTCAAGACACAGGAATCTGTACAGTAACCCTGGTGCCAGAATATGACCAGATTTATCAAACAAATCAATAAGCGACAATGCTTATTTTTTTCATATCTAACCATAACTTGCTTGTCTTACTCTAGCTGTGCAATACCATTTATGTATAAAATCAATTATAAGAAACGGTTTGGAACATCCCCATAATAACATCCTAAATTTTAAAATCGGAACCCAAATTTAATCTGTCTTTGCATAAACCTATAAAAAATCAACAAATGTGTCAACTGTGTCATGAATTCCACCAAATGTATGAACTTTCTTACAAATATGTAAAATCTGCAACCATGTCATCAGTATCCAGCTACTCCACATATGCCAAACACCCAACCAACATTGTATGCAGGACTTGCGCGAGCCAAGTCGATTCCCACCAACACTTACTCCAATGAAGTGGTTACGCTGTGGTACAGACCACCAGATGTATTGCTGGGATCCAGGAATTATACAACCTCACTTGATATGTGGTGAGATATATTGGTTGAGACGTCACACTTTGTTTTCACCCGTTTTTACCATCTATTTGGGTTAGTTGTCTGTTGTTTTTACCATCTATTTGGGTTAGTTGTCTGTTGTTTTTACCATCTATTTGGGTTGGTTGTCTGTTGTTTTTA
The DNA here is from genome assembly GCA_000149265.1 of Ciona savignyi. Taxonomy (NCBI): domain Eukaryota; kingdom Metazoa; phylum Chordata; class Ascidiacea; order Phlebobranchia; family Cionidae; genus Ciona; species Ciona savignyi. Next base: position 295,385 of record CH000951.1, on the reverse strand, counting down.
CCATCTATTTGGGTTAGTTGTCTGTTGTTTTTACCATCTATTTGGGTTAGTTGTCTGTTGTTTTTACCATCTATTTGGGTTAGTTGTCTGTTGTTTTTACCATCTATTTGGGTTAGTT
>CH000951.1:249615-280644 GCA_000149265.1 Ciona savignyi | reverse complement strand
ATGAGTCATCCGGAAAAGAGGATGAGTCATCGGAAAAAGCGGATGAGTCGGCGGAAACAGAGGATGAGTCAGCGAAAAGTCATATTGAGAATAACAATATCTCGGCAAGCGTGGCTGAGATCCCGTTGAGTCCTGTGAAGACCACGCCGTCGTACGATGATGACACTCCAGCGGTGGTCGTCATAGATACCGTGAATGACATGCGTCACGTAGTAACCAGCGAGAAGCAAGTGCAACCCCTAGTGGTGACGCACCGGTCGTCATCGGTGATTGACATGGGGGAATCGGAGACGACATCAGCTTGTGGGGACAGCAACTGGAACTGGTGTGTTTTGGTTTGATAACTGCCCGTATCAATAGGTTAACACATTGCCTTGTGGTATGCATCTACATTACAATTGTGGTATCTAAATTGGTTTTGTGGTAACTACATTGGTTTTGTGGTATGCATCTACATTGGTTTTGTGGTATCTACATTGGTTTTGTGGTAACTACATTGGTTTCCCACAATATACAAGGTCAGATACCCATGGAATCGATCCACAAAACCCACGTTTTCATGATATTCATTGAAGTTTCATATAACGCATTCCCCTTATACCCATCATTGTGCTACTGTTTTATACTGAACTTGTTACCGAACCAACTCTCTGATTTAGAAATTGTTTTAATTTGTGTCCCGTGTTACTGACCATTGGACTGTGTTGGCTGGAATTACTTGTCATGATTATTACTGTTTGTTGAAATTATAATGTCATTATGAGGATTATTTTATAACAGGTTGTTTTCTATGGAATTATTCATAATATGGTTGATTGCAGTGCCTTGAATCTATGTAGCAATGTTTTACCAGGCTATTGTAGTGTTTTATGATTTTTTAAGTTAAAACTGCTGCTTAGAACCAATATTAAATATTTTAAATCAGCTGCACTAACATTGGTTGTCGCCATTAAATTTAACCGAAGTCATGTTTTTTAAATAATATTTGTAGAACCATTCTGCCCGTAAATAATAAAGATGTATTAAATTCACAATTAATCCAGTTATGCACGCAAATAACCTGGACATATTAGCATTGTGTAACACTAACTTACTGTAGACATTGTGTGTTTATATCTTCACCTTCTATCCGATGGTACTACGTATTTTCTTTGCACTTGTGTGTGTGATGTCACAATGCATATTTAAGGTTTTAAGATTATGTACCACTTTAAGATTTTATTTATTCCAACAAGTATTTTATATCGTCCTAATGTATTATAGTTTACCAAAACTTAGTAAAATTGAACTAATAACTTTATTTGTCAATTTTTTAAAATTCTAGTGATATTTTATGGTCAAGGGATCAGTTTATAGCAGAAAGACATTAACAAGACAGGATTTAGTCAGTTTGATAGTCAGACGTGAATTAATTATTAATCTCGTGGTCTAAGAAGACATTGATCTAATAAATGCTGGGTAATCTTAATTAATAGGTTTATTCATGCTTGTTATGGATAAGTGGTGGAATCCTGTGTGTTAATAACTGTGCCCACATTATAATATGTTGGGTTATTCATGTTTATCCCCGTGAATGGGATAACCAAGGGGGTTAACACACGGGCAATCGTCAGATTACCTCGTGCCCACCGTCGGGTTACCAGAGCTATTGCAGTGTGTTGTGTATGATTAAGATTTTTCACTTTTTAGTTCAACACAATAAACCACTGAGTTTAAAGAATGTTCGGTAATCAAACGATAAAAACAAATCCTCATTAAAAGCAATGGAATATTATTGTTTTTGAAGAACAATTAAAATAAATGAACTGCAGAGGGAAATTGTGAAGCGCAACAACTAAAAACAACAGAATATCGGTTTAAACGATAAATTTCAAAGATTCCATCAAATGTTCACAGTGGAAAGCAAAACTGCAAATTTCCTCGTTGTTGCTCTCATGACTTTAGACCTCTTGTGGCAAGTTTTGAACTTACTTTAGAAAATCTGAAATAAAAGATTTCTATGTGAATATGAAAAATGAGCGATACTAGAACGTGGAAGGGACAATAGGATAGGATATTCATAATTATTCCCGTGAATGGGAAAACCAAGGGGGTTAACACACGGGCAATCGTCAGATCACCTCGCGCCTATCGTCGAGTTACTGGAGCTATTGTAGTGTGTTGTATAATTAAGACATTCCTTCAATTTGGTAGAACCCCTTACTTTACTGAGTTCAGGCAAAAAGGCAACGCACCAACCCACCAAACTATGCGGTCAGACATTAGAAAACACGGAATGAAACATCGGAAATAGGTTTTTCCCACAAAATACATGGTCAGCCTTCATTAACTCACTTGCTCAGTTTGAAAGGTTCTTTAGGAGCAGCTTCAATCTTCCGAGGTTCGAAATAAATCGGTCGCAGTTTCTGCTTCGGAAATTCCTTCTTTGAAATGCTTTGTTGGTATTCAGTCATGTTGTATTCACCTGGGGGCATGAGGATGGAGTTTGTAGGTGAGTTAACCAGCTGTTAAAATAGCAGCACTATAACAGAAATCTTGTATTTCGATAGGACGCAGGAATACGAAAGTCATGACAATACCACAACACATGTGGAGGCGGGGGCTCAAGCTTTATAGGGTAAAGTGAGTTTGTGTTATGGTATAGAATATTCACGTCTATCACTGCGCATGGAAAATGAAGTTACATTATCACACAGACAAATTGGATTTATTGTATCTGCTACCAATTTATTCTACCACATTCAGGCAGCTTTCATTGCTACACATTGAATTAAAGCAACTGAATTTATCATTAAATGAATATAAAACAACTTACGTTTTTTATGTTGGCCGATCTTGTCTGACTTTTTAACATTCCGGTTCCTTTGTGAATCTCTTCTATTTTTCACCCAATCCACCCCATATCCTCCACTTAGTAACTTCTGGAACTCAATTTCTCTATTCACACCCGCGTTGTTCCTGGGAAGGTCAAGTTTTGGAGTTAAAAACAACAAATAAGAGATGTATGAAAGCTTGTTATTCTGAAACTGGTTGCTAGTTGTTTGCATTCTTGAAGCCTTAATAAAACAGATGCAACACACTACAAAACATGATAACACTTTCTATTAACGGGACAAACATGAATATAACCTTCCTGGGACAAACAATACACTGATCTGCATCGTAACACATCTTGCTTTCCACACAGTGTAGGCATAATCAACCACATCCACTTACTTTATTGGTGGAAACTTTAATTCTTCGCTTCCACCATCAGGTTGCTGTGATAAGGTAAGCTTAATGATCAATTAATATAGTTGGCCTGTTGGTCTAACGGTTAAGTGCGTCGCCTTTCAATCGCAAGGTTGTAGGTGCGAAACTGGTCGCTAGCTAGTCGGTTGTGTCCTTGGGCAAGGCATTTAACGGTACCTTGTCGGAAACCCGACGATGGGCGCGAGGTGATCTGACGATTGCCCGTGTGTTAACCCCCTTGGTTTTCCCATTTACGGGGATAAAGATGAATATCCATATCCTATATAGTTGGTCATTCTGGTAGTTGCCAATACTAAGTTGTATGGATCAGTATTTTATTCATGTTTTAACTCCATAAATGGGAAAGACGATATCAGAACATGAAATGGACAATAGGATTGGATATTCAAATCAATTCCTGTGAATTGGGAAAAGCAGGAGAGATCATACAGGTAATCATCATCTTGCGCCCACCGTCGGATTATATTGTGTTGTGTATGACTATTTTTACACTTTTAATACAACCCTATAATCAACTGAGTTCAGGTGATGTTCGCTTAAAGACACAACCAACTAGCTATCGATCAGTTTCAATCCCACAACATATCGGCTGAAAACAGTTATTTGGCCGGACACTGTCCAGTCAAGTTGGTTGGTTTTTATGAAATATACCAAGATTGTGAGAAACAATTCAGTGGATCAATTAAAATATGGAGTTGTTTGATACCAGGTTGTATAAAAGTCTATCACTTGACCACCACAACACCACTGGCTTAAAGCAAAAAGGTACAACCAAACATACAGAAAATCAAGCAATCCAATAATCAACAAAACAAGAAAATAACTTTAAATTGGCGAGCGTCAAAAAATGCAAGAAATTTAAATCAACGACTTAGAAATAAACTAAAACTTTACAATAGAGAATGTATACTCAATAAAATGACGACTAATCACGCAAACTGTAACTGACCCCATAAGGAGAGGATGAATACTCAGTATGATAGGGAATTCCCCTTCCCTCATACTTCTCCTGGATGTTGCGACCAATCTTTCGTGCTTCACCGAGCTCAAAATCACTCATGTGTTTCGACGGTTCCGGTTCAGTGATTGCGTCATGCACCATGTATTCCGGAGGGTTCCAGTGCCGTTCCGCTAATCTAGGATGTGATGTCATAATAACACTTGTGTCACCAACAAATCCACCTTTGTCAGACATTATTTATAAATAAATTGGACGAAAAGTATTTATAATGTAAATATTTCTAATCATCATGTAATCACTTTGCCTCTACATAAACCCACAATGCCATGAATGCATTTGCAGATTATCCAACTACATTAGCAGATTAGATCCCATCATTCCATCATTATCACATAAATTCACTACTTGAATGAGACATTTCTTAATACATTTGCCACAGGATTAGGATTAAGACACAGATTAATGCTGAATTGAAATGATTGCAAAACAATTGATGGTTTTTACTTTAGTTCATTAATTTATTTATTCACAAATTTCATTCAGTAGCAAACAGAACCCATTTTAAAATAAGGTGAAGTGAGACAATTGTTTATATTATATTCTGGCAAATAGTTTGAAATAAGTTTGTGAAATCCATGTGATCATGGTACTAAATAAATGGCCTGAGTTGGTGGGGTGTTTCCCCTGATATGTTACTCCAGTATATACCTGCTACTGGTTGTGGTAATTCGATGATGGGTTGTGTGTTAACGTCCCTTGTGTTTCATCAATCATGGGAATAAACATAAATATCTATACAACGCTATCCTATGCAATACAACCTCTTATATCCACTGTATGGGATAACTACAGACATACACTATAATATCCATCCAGGAATGATCCATCAAATTTCTTACATTTTCTTTTCATCATCGGTTGTCATGGGAACGTGGTCGAACCAATGAACACGCGGGTATGACTTCGGTTCCGGATTCAACCCCTGTTGATGTCATAATGCTATTTATCTCACAACACAGAGCGACCCACCGTATGAATATTCAGCATTCCAGCCAATGGTATGTTGCACACATTAATGACCGGCGTTTGTGCAGAAACAAACTCAACAGAATATAAAGTTTGCAATTCCCATTCTATAGGAGAATATAATTTGCTTAATTGATACAGCCTTTTTGTACTTTTACAAAAATTATCAAAATTTATCATTTACATACATCTCTTACAGGCAATGGACAGACTTAACAAATTAACGTTAAATCATTGCCGTACAAATTCAGTACAAGTGGGTGAGACTGCATGAAATTCACCAAAAATCCAAACATCTGGTACCACCTTCCAGTACAACTGACCTTGACATTAAATGTGAGAAGATTCTTCCTTCCTCCCTGCTTGGCGAGTTGGATGTATTTTGAATCGGTGTCTCGAATCCAGTTCCGCTTGCTGTGGTGGTTAAGTGGGGTGGATGTGATAAGAGGATTATACTGGTTAGAAGCAAAGTTGCCGCTTATCGAAGCTTATGGTGATCAGAAAAGTATTTTTCACCGATATAATTTGGTGACTTGAAACAAAATTGAGACAAAGTTAAACACAACATTGAATGTTTGGATAGGATAGGTTATTCATGTTTATCCCCGAGAATGGGAAAACCAAGGGGGTTACTAGAGCTATTGCCGTAAAGTGCCTTTAATGTTAATTAAAAGTTGTTATGACTTTATAACTTGCTAAATTGCTGATTACATGCTTGTGAGGTTTGAACTTAAAATTGTGTTCGTTAGTCATATTTCATTTCTAGCAACTGGTTAATTAAAATATAGAAACATCAAAATTCGACAAACTTTGTTCCAGTTTCACGTTCGTACGCGAGTTGGTCCATGTCATCAGCCGAAAGCCCTGGGATCTGGGAAGCAGGAGGAACTGGTTGTTTCTCATTGTTGGTTCGAAGGGTTGGTGCGTGGTAGAACCATTCTTGGCCTCCACCCTTGGACTGCATTGTGGTGATGGAATCTCAAAGTTTTTTGCAATTTTTTTTAAATTTTTTTAAACTAACCGAAGGTCTGTATTGTTTGCATAAAGAATAATTCTGTAAATTTAAATAGAAAATTTGTCTTTTTTCCAATGAATTGAAAAAATGCAAGGGGCACCGTCGGGTTACCGGAGCTATGATTGAATGTTCCTTCAATTTATTAGAACCCATTAATCCGCTGAGATGAAGAAATGTCTGTAAAGTGCCTTGCCAAAGGAAATAACTGACTAGCTAGCATCCACTTTCGTACCTGCAACCATTCGGCCAAAAGCACCCAGTATGGAAAGTACGGCAGCTGCACACTCGAGTTTTTTTTCACTGCGTCTTTGCACACTTGGGTAATTTCACACATGCTCGTGAGCTGGCAGTATAAACATCGTATAATTTCCAACAAACCTGTAAACCTACCTCTGGACCTCGGGTGATTTACTATCGGTACGATAGATATGTTAGCTGATGGACACGATAGATTTAGGATAGAATAATATGTTTGTTTAAGATTTTTACAAAACAGTAATAAAAAGGAGATTGTGTGCACACTTAAATATTTGGCGTGTGCACACTCGAGATCTCGGCGAAAATTGACGTACTTTCCATACGGGAAAAGCACTAGCCCACAAAGCTAATAAAAGACTAATAAGTATGCCCTAATAACAATACTAAGAGGCTATTGTTGATAACGTATATTTTAACCAAAACTTGTATTTTTTGAGGGGAACACTATATAATCTGAAAGCCACAAAATTAAAAAAAAAGGAAACTGCATGTTAAAAGTAGAGAAAAAACTTCAACCAAGAACCCAACGTTGATCTAAACCCCAAAATAATCCTGGTCAGTTCAAACAATTTAACTTTTATTCAAATGTGCATTTCGCCTCTGTGTATGTCATCACTTTACCCAACGTTAACTGTAAAAAATAACCTCAGAAAGCATTCATTAATTACATACTGGCCTCGCAACCGTAAAAATCTGTGGTATTTAATGACCATACTTTATATTGATGACATAGTTTTGGAAAAGTGGTGTAACAGCGGCATTTACACTACTTTTTCAACACAATTTAAAGTTTCTACGCAAGTAAACATCATTTGCAAATTTGGCTTGGAGTGCGTCGTTGCTATGCGACATGGAAACATAAAATTGTATCTTTCACATAAACATCGTATTTTTTTATCTGTGTCGCTGTGGCCAAACGATTCACGCGACCGAATCATTAACCGCTACTGTATATCAAAAACGGCATTAGTGACTACCCTATCCTGGGTTCGAAACTATAACCGGTAAAACGGCCGGTTGGTCTGGGTGCGTCGCCTTTCAATCGAAAGGTTGCAGGTGCGAATCTGGTCGCTAGCTAGTCGGTTGTGTCCTTGGGCAAGGCACTTTACGGACATTGCCTGAACCCAGCGGATTAATGGGTTCTACCAAATTGAAGGAACGTGTCTATCATATACAACACACTGCAATAGCTCCGGTAACCCGACGATGGGCGCAAGGTGATCTGACGATTGCCCGTGTGTTAACCCCCTAGGTTTTCCCATTCACGGGGATAAACATAAATATCCAATCCTATCCTATTTCTTTAGAAACATTAATACGTCCTTCCTGGCAATACCTTAAAATTCACCATTATATAACTTTTATATTATTGTCTCATATTACACGGAAATAAAAATCATTAATAAATTAAATGTGTAGTTCATCGGTCAGAACAACAGAATATCTGATTTTTTGGTTTCCCAAGCTGGGGCAGCATATAAGCTTGTGTATTGGTCTGGACTTCGAATGTCCTCCTAGCCTTAAATCAGTTAATTAAGGGAACCTAATCAATTTTGTGTTCCATTCACGCCTTACCTTATACAGACGGTCACTTAGAGCAGTTGGAGCAAACACTTGACCTTGAAAGAATGTGAAAGAACGTCGGGAATACTAATTTTCTGGATTGGAATGAGAAAACAAAGAAAAACCTGTAGTGACAATAAAAAGATCACCAAAAGCTTAACCTACCCAGCAAATGTAAATTTATAAATAACACTACGTCAAATGAAGATATAATCTGAACGTTTATTTGCACATAGGTTGGAACATATCACAGTGAAGAGAAAACAATAAAAAAGATAGAAATTTAAGCAGTTTTCAACCGGAATCGTCGGAAAGAATCGCTTTCCATCAATTTAAATATTCGAATTTGAGCTTGATTGAAGATTTCTATGTTCGGATTAGCGAGATTCGATTGGATTAAGTCACGCGTTTTCGCATCAATGTTGATCTGTGGATTGATGGAGGTTGATTATTTGGTGCGTTGTGTGATGGCGTCCATTAACGTTGTGTGTGGCGTCCATTAACACAACATTAGCTCGCTTGGCAGTTAACAAAGCTTTGCATTGATAACAAATATTAAACGCATTGAAATATCCCGGAGTCTATTACTGCGTGTTTTCGACTTTTACCCCGGAATGTGATATGAGGGTTAAGCTATGTAAGTGTACAAACATGTATTAGCTCAAGTTAACCTTTGATGAAATCTGCCAAATCATTACCTCATTCGGTGAGCCTACTTCGAGGTATTGCTCGTAAATCTTTGCCGCCACCTTACGGATCTTGTTTGGTTTGATTTGTTTGAAACTTTCACAATCCAACCAAAAGTTGAGATTTTCTTCGCTGAATTCCGATTGGAGAAAGGTACGAAAAGCAGAAGTTTCATCTGTAATTTTGGATTCGTTTAAAATAGTAAGAATGCATGGATAACACTTCGCAATCCATATATAAACACAACATACAGCAATGCAAGCAATGTGTTCCTTACGTTTGTTGGTTAATAATTGAGCCAACGAGCGATTGGTCGAACGTCCAACACCAATATTTCCTCGGATTTTTGCTTCGTCATGCTTACGTTGCATCGATAACCAACTCTTCAAACCAAATCTGTGGATTATTACGTCATAATTACTAATCAGTTTAGGATAAATGACGTAATAATGAGATTTCAACTTACTTTGTACTTGGCTTCGACTTGCAGCGTTCAATTGTCACGTCATTTTCTTTTATGACGTCACAAACTTTATTATCGATTGTTCCAACAAATGGTAATTTCAGCAAGGAATCAAGAGACAAACGCCTTTGTTTCGTAACTGGCGTCGCAGTGTTGCCAAATAATTTGTCAGCAGTGTTTCCGAACGAGGTAAATTCCTCTGCCTTTTCATTTGATTGTGACTTTGTAATGTCACTTACTACGTCATTGACTTTACTTTCAAGTGTGATGTCATCGATATTAGCTGGCTCATTTGATGACGTGATGGGTGGATCGAACACGTCATCATCTGCGTCATCATCGACGCAATAACTCAATCGTGCGATCATTACGTCATCAGGTGAATAATTTTTCCGCTTGATGTGACGTCGACCGGTCGGGGTTTTTCCCACTTTTGTGACGTCAAGGTTCATGACGTCACGAGATTTACGCTCTATCGCCATCTTGGGGACGTATAATCCATTCGCGTTGTTGTCATGGAAACCATAAATAACTCCGTGTGATTGGCTGATATTCGGTCGGTATTCCAACCCACTCGACAATCTTCGTCTTTTGGTCAATGACGTCACGTTCATGACGTCATCATGATGTAGCTCGCATCGACGCGATCTTGTGCTTCGGTACAAACTACTCGACAATGAACTGTTGCTGCTGTCTGATCGTCTGTCACGTGACTTCGGTCTTCTGCGAGCTTCGGGCTGTCCTATTATGACGTCACAGTTATTCAAGTGTGTCACGTGGTTTAATGACGTACTTACTTGAAGATTTGGCGAACTTGAACTTGAGATGTTTGCTTCGTCCAAGCGATTCCTTCAGAAGGTAATACCACCCTTGCGTCACCTCTTGTGACGTCATAATGCTTCGAACACCGAAACTCGTGCAGCCGAGAAGGATTGTTCTTTCTTTGTTTTTCATCCAAACCGAGATGAGAAGTCGTCTGTTGAAATCCCTCCGGCAGGTGTCGCTATGGAACGTATGAATATTTAATGTCCATGGTGATTGTAGTGCATTGTACAAAAGAAATATATGGAGTTTTATTTCATGAAATTCCAAATTATTTCAATAAACTTACAATGTAAACGTTTCGTGCATTCTCACTAGTTCGTTTGTGATGTCATAAGTTGAGGTTTTATGACGTAATCGCGATTCAGAGTCGGGAGACAAAGACATCTGTTGAAAAAAAATGAATTTAGAATTTTTGTCTCAAAGTAATTTCCAATCTAAAGCCCTTACACACAAAGTATTTGCAATGCATAGTTATGACACCAAAGTATTTTCAATGCACAGTTATGATACCAAAGTATTTCCAATGCACAGTTATGATACCAAAGTATATGCAATGCACAGTTATGACACCAAAGTATTCGCAATGCACAGTTATGACACCAAAGTATTCGTAATGCACAGTTACGACACCAAAGTATATCCAATGCACAGTTATGAGGAGAGTTACCTTGATATAAACTTGGTTGGAAGGCAGGTCGGGCAAGGAACGCAAAGCTAGAATTGTCACCGTGATTTTGTTCGTTGAACCGCAGACCACAAGTTTCAATTGACCTGGGAATGAATGTTGAATTAATTGAAATCATCCTAATTAGTTTCCACAATATATCGCAATATCTGGATAAGCGAGCCACCTTATCTGCGCCTTCCTAATCATACTTAATACGCGACTGTTATCGTCCTCATTATAAAGGATATGTGGCTCGCTTATACAGGATTCACCGATATAACTTTACCTCTCATTTTAAGTCCAACTTTATCATTCAGCGACATAATTGTCAAACACACTGCAATCGAAATAAACTAGGAATGAAACGAGAAGCGAGGAGTCGATATTTAAATCGTCTTCTATTTGCCTTTCTCTTTAAGCCGAGCAGCACCGCTGGTGAATGCGAGTAATTACGGACTTTCACACGCTACCTCGTAAAACACCGACATCAAAGGGCTTCACGTAAGACGTTTCTATCAATTGAACAATTTTACAGCTCTTTAGGAGCTTAATCGAAAGGACGGCAATTTTCATAATTTTCCAAAGTTTACAAAACACAAGCAAACCAAAGGAAAAGTTGCGCCTAATATTGATGATTTAGTCATATTTACTTGCTCTACTGTATTCGTATTATAAACCACGGTCAAATTCGTTAAACAATTCACATACAAATACCCACAATAGCCATGTTAATAATTGCATATTTTGTTTGTAGTATACACCACACACGCCATACACATACCAGGTGCTACACATTCAACAGCGCAAACCCAATAATCTAGAAAACCCCACCAAAGTAGGTACAGGTGCGAAATAAGCTTCGATTAATTCCTTGACAAGATCGACCGCAAAAGTAAACAAATCATTCAGCGAAATCGACGAAGTGCTAGAACAACTTTAATAATGAAGGATTAACCAACAAATGTACACAAGCTGGTTCGTGTAAATTCAACCCGTAAAATGGGCGTAAAACGAGGAAGCCATATACGCCGTGTGTTATTGCCCGAATAACATTATCTTTGCTGTAATACCAGTGGTATTTCAATATACATTAAATGTTTGGATAAAGTTATAAAAGCAATTATTTATCAAAAGTTTATAAGGAAAGCGCATGTGTCTAGTCAATGGTGGCACATTGCGAATATATATTAAATCGATTCACCATCGGGCGCACCATCTTCACCAAGCGATGAAATCTGTCGACTTTCGTTCGATTTCCTTCTAAAGCGCCGACGAAGAAGCGCAGACGCAACGAGCTAATTATTCATACAGAAGTAACTTTACGGTCACCAAACAGACTTTACCTACTTTCACTACTTTAAGACTTTTAACGACGTCATTAACTATGTCACAATTACATCACAAACGCTTTTATGTCGAACAATCAAACATTGAAAGGATGTTACGTCGTGAACTATGGCGACATTTTCCCACCGTCATGCTGCGTCATAAAGACAGTGTGTGTTACATCATAATGCATCACGCTACGTCGCCATCCATTATGTGACGTAACAATGGACCTATACATGCGTAACAATGGTCTGGTGCATGGGTATCAATAGCTCATCTATTATTACGTCACACATAAGTCTTCCGTCACAAAGGATCGGTTTGAACCGCGATTAGAAATATTTGAACCAGATTCTCGATATTTCAGCAACTTCTCATCGAGCGACATATTTGACTCACTTTTGCTCTGCGTCACATCCGTCCTTGTCAAGCGCTCGTTAGCTCCATCTCGCGGTAGGTTATTCCTGCAATGCTTCACCGGTAGGTTCGCATCCGTGTTTAAGTTGGTTTGTGACGTAACAGGGGAATATCGACGTTTCTTCTTTCGCACTGTGACGTCATAATCCGAATAGTCAGAGAGACAATCACTATCGCTGGTACCCGGGTCAATCAGGTTCATTCTAAAAATAGATTTGATTCATCGTTCAAACCTTGAAATCAAAACTTTACCTTTTACGAATTCTCGAACATATTTCTCTCCTCGTGACGTCATCATCATCTGACGTACTAGATGTTGACGTCATCGCTCGTTTCCATGCCAACTCCATCAGCAATTGTCGTTCATTTTTCTCTTCTTTTAAAATTTTCCTTTTCCCGCCAAACATTTTGTTCAGCGTCTTTATTCTTATATTCGGCTTTTCGCAACGTTTTGTGACGTCACGATTAATACATTTTTTCGTCACAATAGAACCTTTGACGTTGGTTAAATCAGCGAAAGGTGTTCTATTAACAAACATTATCAACTATTTCTAAAAATCCTGGAAAACATCGGCATAAACATCGTATATACACAACCATATGGGATACTATGGGGGAATGAAGAGAGATTCTCGAATCTTCTGTTTATAATCTTCCCCAATGTTTATACAACAACTCGATTCAAATTAAGCTTTGTTTTTAAAACTACTTAACGCTATTCCTGCTTTCAAGTGATAATGTACAACATACCGCTGTAATAACAATGCTTTAGAACAAACCATTTCAAAGCAACGCAGCTCTAATAAATTACTCGATCAGAATAATTTGCAAGTTCCATGTGTTAATCTTAGTTGACAGTACAACCATATTGCAGGAAAATGGTCGTTGTTAAATGTAACTCGTGTGGAATAATCGTCAGCGGGACTTTACACATTGTTTGTATCTATCTACGTCACATGCATTCAGAACCGCACATTCGCGCAGTATTAGCGAACTGTATATCTGATACATCACTTGCACCCACGCTTGAGCATGTATTAAACTTGTTAGTACAGCACCTGTCTAACTGCCTCACATGACTTACATATCAACCAAATGCATTCTCACCCACGAATAAAGGTTCCTGATCAGCCTGTCTACCCGATCCACTATAAAATCCTATCATCTGCTTTATTACAAAGCCATCCACACAGACCATGTTCCTACACTTCCAACTAACTTTTAATGAACTTTCCCTCCGCGCCTCCATCTAAATACAGGTGGAAACGTCACAACTTCGACACCTTCCTACTTCCGAGCAAACACAACTACCCTGTGTGACGTCATTATGTGTCAATTATGATGCAAGTGAAGACGTCACACAGCATATACAGTATGTAGACTTGGACTCAGATCAAAGTTTTCTTCGGTTAAGAAGCGGAAAGATTAGCTTTATGATGTCGTATAGGGCATTGTTCGTAAACAATGGACTTGAATTAAAATTGTTTAAAGAAGCCGCGAACGGCACGCGCTGTTGAAGATTTAGAAATAAAATAATGTCAATATAAGGAACACACAAGATGTCCTATATATAAATATATCAACATATCGCTTTGTCAACGTAAGTGTCGATACATACACAGGATAATATACATAAACAGATCTTGGGGCCCATCATGGGTTCGAATTTGACCGCTGTAAAAATGATAATGCAAACACATGACATATTAACTATCTTTCTTACATAGCTCAGTAACGGTTAATAGACATCCGATTCGGAATACCTAAGCTTGGGGAAAATATCGTGGCCGATTTTAAACATTGCATACAACCTACGACGTGTCAAACCATTTTCCACAAGAAGATATACAAAATTTTATTTTACATTTTCTTCAGATTACCGACCTCGTATTAATCATAAACCGACGATAATTTGTTTAAACCACGAATAAACGTTACGGATCTTAAAACGGTATGTGGTGTGATATCATTATTAAGGTATACATTCGCTATCATGTGGAGTTGCCCAGTGATTTGTGGATGATGTCGTATTATCGACTGCATCAATATTAAACGACTTGTAGTCGTATAGCGGGTAGTAGAATAGATTATTCAATAATGTAATGTTGAAACTAAATAGAAATAGGATTTCGTTTTTTTTTTTAAACGCGCGTGTCAGTTTCGGTTTATTTAATCAAGTTTTAATTCAAGTCCATTGTTTACGAACAATGCCGCATATGACATCATAAGACTAATCTTTCCGCTTCTTAACCGAAGGAAACTTTGATCTGAGTCCAAGTCTACATACTGTATATGCTGTGTGACGTCTTCACTTGCATCATAATTGACACATAATGACGTCACACAGGGTAGTTGTGTTTGCTCGGAAGTAGGGAGGTGTCGAAGTTGTGACGTTTCCACCTGTATTTAGATGGAGGCGCGGAGGGAAAGTTCATTAAGTTGGTTGGAAGTGTAGTAACATAGTCTGTGGGTGGATGGCTTGTAATAAAGCAGATGATAGGATTTTATAGTGGATCGGATAGACAGGCTGATCAGGAACCTTTATTCGTGGGTTTGAAGGGTGCATACGTCATGTGAGGCAGTTAGACAGGTGCTGTACTTGTCAAGTTTAATACATGCTCAAGCGTGTGTGCAATAGAGCCTGACTTTCTTGTATCAGATATGCAGATCGCTAATACTGCGCGAATGTGCGGTTCTGAATGCATGTGACGTAGATAGATACACATATTGTGTACATTCCCGCTGACGACTATTCCACACGAGTTACATTTAACAACGACGATTTTCCTGCAATATGGTTGTACTGTCAACTAAGATTAACACATGGAACTTGCAAATTATTCTGATCAAATAATTTATTAGATCTGCGTTGCTTTGAAATGGTTTGTTCTAAAGCATTGTTATTACAGCGGTATGTTGTACATAATCAATTGAAAGCAGGAACAGCGTTAAGTAGTTTTAAAAACAAAGCTTAATTTGAATCGAGTTGTTGTATAAACATTGGAGAAGATTATAACCAGAAGGTTCGAGAATCTCTTCATTCCCCCATAGTATCCCATAGTGGTTGTGTATATAAGATGTTTATGCCGATGTTTTGCAGGATTTTTAGAAATAGTTGAAAATGTTTGTTAATAGAACACCTTTCGCGGATTTAACCAACGTCAAAGGTTCTATTGTGACGAAAAAATGTATTAATCGTGACTTCACAAAACGTTGCGAAAAACCGAATATAAGAATAAAGACGTTGAACAAAATGTTTGGCGGGAAAAAGAAAACTTTGAAAGAAGAGAAAAATGAACGACAAATGTTGATGGAGTTGGCATGGAAACGAGCGATGACGTCAACATCTAGTACGTCAGATGATGATGACGTCACGAGGAGAGAAATATGTTCGAGAATTCGTAAAAGGTAAAGTTTTGATCGATTTTAGCATTTGAACGATGTTAATCAAATCTATTTTTAGAATGAACTTTATTGACCCGGGTACCAGCGATAGTGATTGTCTCTCTGACTATTCGGATTATGACGTCACAGTGCGAAAGAAGAAACGTCGATATTCCCCTGTTACGTCACAAACCAACCTAAACACGGATGCGAACCTACCGGTGAAGCAATGCAGGAATAACCTACCGCGAGATGGAGCTAACGAGCGCTTGACAAGGACGGATGTGACGCAGAGCAAAAGTGAGTCAAATATGTCGCTCGATGAGGAGTCGCTGGAATATCGAGAATCTGGTTCAAATATTCCTAATCGCGGTAGAAACCGATCTTTTGTGACGGAAGACTTATGTGTGACGTAATAATAGATGAGCTATTGATACCCATGCACCAGACCATTGTTACGCATGTATAGATCCATTGTTACGTCACATAATGGATGGCGACGTAGCGTGATGCATTATGATGTAACAACTCTGGGTCTTTATGACGCAGCATGACGGTGGGAAAATGTCGCCAGCTTTATTGAAATAGTTCATGACGTAACATCCTTTCAATGTTTGCTTGTTCGACATAAAAGCGTTTGTGATGTAATTGTGACGTAGTTAATGACGTCGTTGAAAGTCTTAAAGTAGTGAAAGTAGGTAAAGTCTGTTTGGTGACCGTAAAGTTACTTCTGTATGAATAATTAGCTCGTTGCGTCTGCGCTTCTTCGTCGGCGCTTTAGAAGGAAATCGAACGAAAGTCGACAGATTTCATCGCTTGGCGAAGATGGTGTGAAAGTGATTCATTCTGTCTTTTCGATTGGTGTTACAAATATGATTAGTATAACTGGGTTATTGGTGGCATAAGCAACATTCAATGTGTAATATTTCGCATTCTCCGTGATGGAACGGGCTGATAATGATTTGCAACTTGCTTAATTCCACTTGTTTACTTTAGAATCCGTGGGTTCTGATTTTGCAGCTCACAATTTCGCACTAGCACTACAGGTTCCAAGTCGATTGTCTTGCCGAGTCTTACCTCGCAAAAATGGTGGATTATGAGTGTTTGTCGCGTTAAACTTTAAGAAGCGAGAATTTTATTGAAAAGTTGCGTTGTCGAAATAATTACTCGGTATATTTTGCGTTAAGTCCGCAAATAATCATTTCGTATAATTTCGGTATGTTTTGCTAAAGTTGAATTCGGTTGACACACGTGAATATAATTGTCTTCGTGTTCAGTCTGAAATTGATGCGTTTGAATTCATATTTACCGATTATGTATTGTTCGGTCACAGCAGGCCTCGTATTTCCTCCCCTGTTTCTATTTGCTGAGCTTGCGTCACACACTCGCACCTACGTAATCGTTGACGTCATAGCTTGACGTCACATTTACACAGCGATTTCACTTTCCGGTATTACAAGCTTGGCTTGAATCGTGGGAATGGACAAGGTATACATGGGAAGCCGTGGTTATGTAGGTTATACATGATTCTCACCAACAAAACTAAAATTGGGATATAACGGGACATTGCGTAATATACTTCTATTGGTTATAACAACATGATACACGTTTGTTTATTAGTTCATTCTTCAATAAATTGAAAAAATAAGTGTTAAAGGACAAAAGCTATATTCACAATATATCCCAAAATTTCAATTGAAATGACATAGTATACCCCATGACCACGTGATAAATGTTACCAACAACCCCAAACATCTTATAGATTTCATCGAACTTATATAGGTGCCATTCCACTACGATGTGTAGTGGGGTTTCTGTTTCTTTTACCAGTTTAAGCAATTTTGTAGATTTCTATTTCCCTGGTTTCCAGTGTTCGTCATAAAAGTGGAAATACATTTTAACAAACGATTAAAATACAGCCCAATGCGACGAATATAGATAAATTCCAATGTTTTGTTTGGTATATTTATTAACAATAATACTATTTGCGGCTAATCGTGAAAATGTTCGAAAATAGGAAAACGCTGTTGGAAACTTTGCAAATGGAATATTTAATTAAGTTTGTAAATTATGAAAATTGCCGTCCTTAGATTAATCTCGCAAATGGCTGTAAAATTGTTCAAATGATAGAAACGTCTTAAATGAATCTCTTTGATGTCGGTGTTTTACGAGGTAGCGTGTGAAAGTCAGTAATTACTCGCATTCACCAGCGGTGCTGCTCGGCTTAAAGAGAAAGGTACGGTGGCCCATAAGGGCAATCCTGAAATTTTATTTCAGTCTACAAAACTATTTCATAATCGACAAAAATATTTTCAAATCGGCAAAAATATTTTCAAATCGGCAAAACTCTTTTGCCGATCGGCAAAACTATTTTGATAATCGGCAAAACGTTTTTGTAGCCAATCGGCAAAACTATTTTGACAATCGGCAAAACTATTTTGACAATCGGCAAAACTTTTTTGCCGATCGGCAAAACTATTTTGTAGCCAATCGGCAAAACTCTTTTGCCAATCGGCAAAACTATTTTGACAATCGGCAAAACTTTTTTGTAGCCAATCGGCAAAACTATTTTGACAATCGGCAAAACTTTTTTTGTAGCCAATCGGCAAAACTTTTTTGCCGATCGGCAAAACTATTTTGACAATCGGCAAAACTTTTTTGTAGCCAATCCGCAAAACTTTTTTGCCGATCGGCAAAACTCTTTTGCCAATCGGCAAAACTATTTTGACAATCGGCAAAACTTTTTTGTAGCCAATCGGCAAAACTATTTCGCCGATCCGCAAATCTTTTTTGTAGCCAATCGACAAAACTATTTTGCCGATCGGCAAAATTATTTTGTCAATCGGCAAAACTTTTTTAGGAACCGCAATTCTTTAATTCACTGTCGACAAAAGTATTTTCGAGTCGAAAATGTATTTTCGAGTCGACAAATGTATTTTTAAGCCGGAAAAAGTAAATTTGACTTAGGTTCAAGAAACTGCCGTTAAAATCTTTACAAGGTTTCCCCAAGGAAACAACCGACTTGTTGCTTACAGCGGCAAGTTTCTATCGGCCACATTTCGGCTAAGGGTCCTGCGCGCCGCATCACTAAGCCAATCGTTCAGGCGACTAAGCTTTGAATTTATTTAACAATATCGTTTGTTTTTTTGTAAAGTTATTATTATACTAATAATGTACATGTATCATAAAGCTAAGCTACTCAACCGTCCAACTTCTACGAGGTCGAGTATCAAATGGGGAGAGAATTAAGCGATAATAGCTAAAAAGAAAGGACATAGTCGTTCTGCATGAAACAATGAGATAGCCTACAGCCAATCAGAACCGCCACAGTTTTTACTCTGTTGAACATGCTTCATATATTTTTGTCAACGACAGGTAGTTGAAGACTAGTAAACTTGTTCGCTTTGCTATTGTTTGACGCCGAAAACACAATAAACAAAAATCAAACTGGTTTATTTTTGAAACATTGGCAAACTACACAACTGATTGCTGAATTGGTTTTATTTTTAACACAAACCAAACCCAATCCCACAGGTAACAGCAGTTAGAAAAGCAGAAAGCATGCTGTCATCAGAATTAATGTGTACAGGAAGCGTAACACTCAATGCACAAGTGCTTACAGACGGCAAACACTGACACTTAGTTCCCCCAATAGAGATTGGACAACCATGTTTGTACTGAACAGAAAGAGGATACGGCAAACCCAGAGGTGTTCTGTTTTGACAACCAGTTAAAAATTTGACCAATTGGTGAAAACTCACTGGACAATCATCTGTAAAATATAACAGAATTATATATATCAGCAACAAAACAGATCATTTCCAACGGAATATCTGATCCTGTGCTACAATCCCAGGTTGCAAGTGTAGTTATATTTGCACTAGAGTTGGCAACATAGATGCAAAATGTATATTTACACAGCAACATTAACTTAGGTTTATTTTAAGACAAGATGGGTAGAACATTAACGGGAAAATGAAGAGAACAAGAAATGAACCAACAAATGATCATGTATCTATTTTATCGAAATAAATTAAAAATATTGTTCTTACCTTCATTGTACCACCTCTCAATGAAGTCAACAAAGCGCCTACTATACCAGACATAGCAGAACGGACTTCTAGTTACAAAACAACGCGCAATTCCAGCAGCAACAAAACGTTCTTCCAGCTTAAAGTTGTAATCCACTTTTACGTTATATTATTACCAAAATTTAAGGATTTCAAAATATATTATACAGTAGACATTTAACTTGTAAAATTTTATTCTATATTTTATGGAAAATATTATTAAAACACATGGCACAATTCAAATTAACTGCAGAAAATATTACTATAACTTACTTCAAAAAACTCCCTTTAAAAAAATATTACATGAAGGAGATATTGCGCAACTCGTGATAACAATGGCATTGTTACAATTCTCATTTATAATATTAATCCTCAAGTGTAAACAAATGACGTAGTGATTTCAATGTAAGCTACGTCGCATGTTCGACCTCGTAGAAGTTGGACGGTTGAGTATATTAGCTTTAGGATGCCTGTGCATTATTAGTGTGATAATATGTTTACAAAAAAAAACTATATTGTTAAATAAATCGAAATACAATTGCCCGGCATCATAAAGCTAAGCCTAGTTGCCCGGACGGTTGGCTTACTGATGGCGCGCAGGACCGTTGTTTTGTGTCCTTTGACAAACCTTGTGAAGACATTTAACGGCATTTGCTTAAAACCTAATCCAAATTACTTTTCCGGCTCAAAAATACATTTGTCGACTCGAAAATACTTTTGTTGACAGTGAATAAAAGATTTGCCGTTTCTAAAAAAGTTTGCCGATCGACAAAATAGTTTTGCCGATTGTCAAAATAGTTTTACCGATCGTCAAAATAGTTTTGCCGATCGGCAAAAAAGTTTTGCCGATTGGCTACAAAAAAGTTTTGCCGATTGGCTACAAAAAAGTTTTGCCGATTGGCTACAAAATAGTTTTGCCGATTGTCAAAATAGTTTTACCGATCGGCAAAAGAGTTTTGCCGATTGGCTACAAAAAAGTTTTGCCGATCGTCAAAATAGTTTTGCCGATTGTCAAACTAGTTTTGCCGATCGGCAAAAGAGTTTTGCCGATTTGCAAAAGATTTTTGCCGATTGGCTACAAAAAAGTTTTGCCGATCGTCAAAATAGTTTTGCCGATTGTCAAAATAGTTTTGCCGATCGGCAAAAGAGTTTTGCCGATTTGCAAAAGAGTTTTGCCGATTGGCTACAAAAAAGTTTTGCCGATCGTCAAAATAGTTTTGCCGATTTGCAAAAGAGTTTTGCCGATTGGCTACAAAAAAGTTTTGCCGATTGTCAAAATAGTGTTGCGGATTGGCAAAAGAGTTTTGCCGATCGGCAAAAAAGTTTTGCCGATTGGCTACAAAAAAGTTTTGCCGATCGTCAAAATAGTTTTGCCGATTGTCAAAAAAGTTTTGCCGATTGTCAAAAGAGTTTTGCCGATTTGAAAATATTTTTGTCGATTTGAAAATATTTTTGTCGATTATGAAATAGTTTTGTAGACTGAAATAAAATTTCAGGATTGCCCTTATGGGCCACCGTAGAAAGGCAAATAGAAGACGATTTAAATATCGCCTCCTCGCTTCTCGTTTCATTCCTAGTTTATTTCGATTGCAGTGTGTTTGACAATTATGTCGCTGAATGATAAAGTTGGACTTAAACTGAGAGGTAAAGTCATCTCGGTGAATCCTGTATAAGCGAGCCACATACCCTTTATAATGAGGACGATAACAGTATTAAGTATGATTATGAGGACATATATGAAGGGTGGCTCGCTTATCCAGATATTGCGATATATTGTGGAAACTAATTAGGATGATTTCAATTAATTCAACATTCATTCCCAGGTCAATTGAAACTTGTGGTCTGCGGTTCAACGAACAAAATCACGGTGACAATTCTGGCTTTGCGTTCCTTGCCCGACCTGCCTTCCAACCAAGTTTATATCAAGGTAACTCTCCTCATAACTGTGCATTGGAAATACTTTGGTATCATAACTGTGCATTGCAAATACTTTGGTGTCATAACTGTGCATTGCGAATACTTTGGTGTCATAACTGTGCATTGCATATACTTTGGTGTCATAACTGTGCATTGAAAATACTTTGTGTGCAAGGGATTTAGATTGGAAATAACTTTGAGACAAAAATTCTAAATTCATTTTTTCCAACAGATGTCATTGTCTCCCGACTCTGAATCGCGATTACGTCATAAAACCTCAACTTATGACATCACAAACGAACTCGTGAGAATGCACGAAACGTTTACATTGTAAGTTTTCTGGAATAATTTGGAATTTCATGAAATAAAACTCAATATATTTATTTTGTACAATGCACTACAATCACTATGGACACTAAATATTCAATCTTAACATAAATGCGTTCCATAGCGACACCTACCGGAGGGATTTCAACAGACGACTTCTCATCTCGGTTTGGATGAAAAACAAAGAAAGAACAATCCTTCTCGGCTGCACGAGTTTCGGTGTTCGAAGCATTATGACGTCACAGGAGGTGACGCAAGGGTGGTATTACCTTCTGAAGGAATCGCTTGGACGAAGCAAACATCTCAAGTTCAAGTTCGCCAAATCTTCAAGTAAGTACGTCATTAAACCACGTGACACACTTCAATAACTGTGACGTCATAATAGGACAGCCCGAAGCTCGCAGAAGACCGAAGTCACGTGACAGACGATCAGACAGCAGCAACAGTTCATTGTCGAGTAGTTTGTACCGAAGCACAAGATCGCGTCGATGCGATCTACGTCATGATGACGTCATGAACATGACGTCATTGTCCAAAAGACGAAGATTGTCGAGTGGATTGGAATACCGACCAAATATCAGCCAATCACACGGAGTTATTTATGGTTTCCATGACAACAATGCGAATGGATTATACGTCCCCAAGATGGCGATAGAGCGTAAATCTCGTGACGTCATGAACCTTGACGTCACAAAAGTGGGGAAAACCCCGACCGGTCGACGTCACATCAAGCGGAAAAATTATTCACCTGATGACGTAATGATCGCACGATTGAGTTATTGCGTCGATGATGACGCAGATGATGACGTGTTCGATCCACCCATTACGTCATCAGATGAGCCAGCTAATATTGATGACATCACACTTGAAAGTAAGGTCAATGAGGTAGTAAGTGACATTACAAAGTCACAATCAAATGAAAAGGCAGAGGAATTTACCTCGTTCGGAAACACTGCTGACAAATTATTTGGCAACACTGCGACACCAGTTACGAAACAAAGGCGTCTGTCTCTTGATTCATTGCTGAAATTACCATTTGTTGGAACAATCGATAATAAAATTTGTGACGTCATAAAGGAAAATGACGTCACAATTGAACGCTGCAAGTCGAAGCCAAGTGCAAAGTAAGTTGAAATCTCATTATTACGTCATATATACTAAACTGATTAGTAATTGTGACGTAATAATCCACAGATTTGGTTTGAAGAGTTGGTTATCGATGCAACGTAAGCATGACGAAGCAAAAATCCGAGGAAACATTGGTGCTGGACGTTCGACCAATCGCTCGTTGGCTCAATTATTAACCAACAAACGTAAGGAACACATTGCTTGCATTGCTGTATGTTGTGTTTATATATGGATTGCGAAGTGTTATCCATGCATTCTTGGTATTTTAAACGAATCCAAAATTACAGATGAAACTTCTGCTTTTCGTACCTTTCTCCAATCGGAATTCAGCGAAGAAAATCTCAACTTTTGGTTGGATTGCGAAAGTTTCAAACAAATCAAACCGAACAAGATCCGTAAGGTGGCGGCAAAGATTTACGAGCAATACCTCGAAGTAGGCTCACCGAATGAGGTAATGATTTGGCAGATTCCATCAAAGGTTAACTTGAGCTAATACATGTTTGTACACTTACATAGCTTAACCCTCATACCACATCCCGGGGTAAAAGTCGAAAGCACGCAGTAATAGACCGGGATATTTCAATGCGTTTAGTATTTGTTATCAGTGTAAAGCTTCGTTAACTGCCAAGCAAGCTAATGTTGTGTTAGTGGACGCCATCACACAATGCACCGAATAATCAACCTCCATCAATCCACAGATCAACATTGATGCGAAAACACGTGACTTAATTCAATCGAATCTCGCCAATCCGAACATAGAAATCTTCAATCAAGCTCAAAGTCGAATATTTAAATTGATGGAAAGCGATTCTTTCCGACGATTCCGGTTGAAAGCTGCTTAAATTTCTATCTTTTTTATTGTTTTCTCTTCACTGTGATATGTTCCAACCGATGTGCAAATAAACGTTCAGATTATAATTGCATTAATCAACTACAGTTCATTAGGGAAGATAATTTTAGTATTGGTGCCCTACTATGGACATGTATATATGTTTATTTAAAACTGTTTCATAAAAAATTAACAGAAAAATATTTCAGATTTATCCCAGATATAATCAGTGGGATTATTTATCGGTACTTTATAAGTTTAATGCTCTAAGCGTTTTTTAATTTTAACTGGGCTAGGTTATAAACATTCATGGGCTTTTCATCCAGACGCTTTATATATGTATAATTCGGTATATGAATCGGGTGCCTTACCCATCCGGCCACGGCCGTACAATCCAAGCGATTCTGCAGTATTTCAGTTCGATTTTCATTAAATAAATTTTCTTACTCATTACCTAATATCATATCTATAAAGTCTCAATATGTCAACCCCAAGCCCAAGCACAGTGTCGGCATGGTTATTACTGCTTTAGTTACCCACCGACAGTCGAAACGTTAAGTGAATAACATCAGTTTCTCTCTAATTAAATATGTACTTAAAACATTCACCTATCGATATATGGACCAAGGTACTTTTTATACACTAACCAGCCGGTTAATTGGATTACTGGGAATAACTAAGATCGTAATACCGCACATCCGGTAATAAACGTAAGCACCCCATGCTTTGCGGATTGATAGGCAAAGCTGTTCTGCTATTGGTGTTTTGTCGAAATCGCCAACGCGTGTGTTGCCGAATCGACTTGTTTCTCTTACGTGTAGTAGTTGTTTTGTTGGTCAGATGACGAGTTGTGATTAATTCTGCAGACTATAGCTCTGTAATACGCTTGGGATACGTAATAGGATTAATATTTGTGTTTAAACTAGGTTAGCCGTTAATCTTAACCATTAGCGTCGTAGAGTTATTTAAAAGAGCAACCTTGCCTAGCTTTTTTGGTTATTTAGCCTATTGACGAGTCTCGGTTATGTGGTATACGATTGCACGAATTTATATGAATACGACGCAGTAAAAATAACCCTATTGTCGTTTCATTTTCCTCATTCCTGATTTTTCATCCTCTGTTGACCCATTTCAGATCTGCGATTACAAACGTTGCATTACTGATTTGCTTGCAAAGCGTTTTTCACCATGGTAATGTAATATTACTGATTTGTAGTAGGTCTACTGATTGACTTACATGCCTTTGAAATATGGAGGCAGCTGAACAAAAAGAAGAAAAGGGATCTTACTTTGATGGTAAGGCTGGTTTAATTTATATAGGAATACCTAAAAAATGGTAAGGAAAAGGCTTAGTTACTAAATTCAAGATTAAGGTGGTAGGGTTAGTATTAGTGCCTGGGTTAGAGTTAGGGTTAGTTCTCGGGTTGAGGTTAGTGTTAAGAGCAGGTTTAGAATTAGTTTTCATAGTTTTAGCGAGCATTTTTTGCCTTACCGCATTTCCTCTTTCCCTCTTGGTGTTGGTGAAGAACATTAAATAGCCTGTCTGTATTGGTATTTGCTTTATACGCAGGGCCTGCTGGTTTATCGGTGTACATTCTGCATATTTTTGCAAAACACAGTATGCAATTAAGGATTTGTGTGGTAGTAGTCCAGTAAACAAAACACCTTTGACGGTTATTATGGTATGCTGGTGTTTTGTATGGTATTTGTTTGATAATTATATATTGATAATACCATTAATTTATTATCTGGTTAGCATGGGCCCAGAAAATGGTATTATAAGCATATCGTGCACCTTACTAACGGGTAAAAAGATTTTTGATTCTTAAGAAAAAAACACAGCCTTGATGTTCTGATTGGTCACTGGCTAGTCGGTTGTGTCCTTGGACAAAGCACTTAACGAACATTGCCTAAAGCCAGCGGATTAATGGGTTTTACTAAATTGAAGGACGTGTAAATCATAAACAACACACTGCAATAGCTCCGGTAACCCTACTGTGGGCCCAAGGTGATCTGACGATTGCCCGTGTGTTAACTCCCTTGGTTTTCCCACTCACAGGGATAAACTTGAATATCCTGTCCAATCCCTAACCTCAGACTATTGTTACATCTTGTAATAAATAAACTTGCTGTGCTGGGCGTAACTGACAGCATTTCCAGCATAGTAGTGTAGTCAAAATATATTTTAAATTATAAAAGCAATTTACCTATATGACATGCTTTGAAAAATCACTAATGTTTAAAAAACCAATATTCTGTAGAAACTTGCAAACTGCACCGTTTAAACTATTCATTATTGATTTTCCAAATTGCACTCCTGACACCCATAATTTAAAGCAAAATTGTTTTTACCAATTATGCAAATTAGGATAAAGCCAGTTCATAAATATAGAATATTACCAGTAATGTTGTTCGACTAAAGTTTTTAAAAAGATTTGTGTTAATATTTTATGTAAGTTTCTAAATAAATAAATGTTTATTTAGGTTATTGTGGCCTATTTTATACAATCTAGATATGATAGTGATTATATTGCCATCTCTATGCCGACTCTAACTTTATATTTGTCAATCAGGTCCGCATACCCCTTCGGAATCCAACCACAGTGATGTCACAAATGAATCTGGGTGAGTTGCAATACCTCTTATTACATAACAATCGATAACAACTGGTCTATCTCGCTCAGTTTGGATCCTGGTTCGTATTATGCCGGCAACTTGCAAGTTGAAGCCATACAAACAAACCCCCCATTGTTCTATCACAATGCGGATCTGAATGGACTCCCGGTTGCGTCGAACTCACCACTCGAAGTGCAAGATAATATGCAAATCGGTAATATGGGTTTTGTGCTTTGGTTTTATTTTATTTTTTGTGCAGAATTTTTATAAATGCACCTTTGGTCAAATATAGTCAACCAGTATCTCTTTTTGTGAAAAAAAGTACCAAAAGCTAGAAAGTCTATAAGCATTTCCTGCATTGAGCAAAGGTGACTTCTGTGAAATGTGCTTTTATTATAATGTTGTGTTAACTTCTATGTCCGGTCATTATTTAAATGCACATCTTGTGGACGTAATATTATATTAGTAGGCATGCAATAATCTTTACAGAATTCTGACAGTAATTTTTGCGGTAGGGGTGGGAAATTGAAAAATTCTACCCAAAAGCCAAGTCATGCTAAATTTTTGAAAAAATAATACCAAAACAATTTGTGCATTAAATAGTTATTTAAATATTCAGATCACAGATTAGATTAGTTTTGACAATTCCCCTTAATAACTAAATGGGATTGGGCCATTTAGTTATCGTTATTAGAGTCTTAAGTACACCTATATAGCTTTCTTATTCACTGATTCCTGACAGAAGGCAACACGTTCGACCCACAAGCTGGCAGAGCTGATGACTCGTCTGACGATTTCGTTGTATTATCTCCACTAGTGGGGGCCGAGCAGCCGAAAACCTCCGAGTCATCGAGCCCATTCACGGTGTACAGTAATGCCGCGTCATCATCGGGGCCGTACATGATGCCGCAAACATCATTCAGCCATGGGGAACTAAAGGTTGGTTAACTTTCCACTAGTTTCAATAAAACAATGCTTTTTAATTTTATAAACAACTTGTCTGTCTGTAAGATTTGCATGTAGGGGTATATATTTTGTTGGTTATCTTCCATAAGTTTTAACTAAAGGTTGGTTATCTTCCATAGTTTCAATAAAACAATACTTTTAGTAATATTTTAGTTAAAATATTATATTTTCAATGCGTTTAGTATATTTGTTATCATTGCAAAGCTTTGGTAACTGACAGGCGAGCTAAGGTTGATTATCTCCCATTAGTTTCAATAAGACAATGCTTTTTAATTTGATAAACAACTTGCCTGTGAGGTTTGCATGTGAGGGGAATATATTTTGTAGATTGTGTGGCAGTTTTTTAAATTTGTGAATAATTGCATTTTCGGTATTATAATTACAATGGCTCAAAGTTGGTTCTCTTATTATATTCAATAAATGTTGATTAGGCTATTAAGTTGTTCATCTCCTGAATTGTGCTTGTAAAGAGATGTCTTTTGTAAATTGTGTTTTAAGTAATTCATGAAGTTTCTTAAAATTGCAAACTAATGCATTAAGAATGGGTTAAAGATAAGATAGTATGTACTTGTTTCAAAAATAACAAAATTGAGAACTGTTAGGCTTACCCATAAAGAGATTTTAGTGCAGGACATAAATATAATACCGGAAATGAAATTATTCACTAATTTACAAAAATTCTGTGAATTGAAAACACAATCTAAAATATGTCTTTACATGCAAATGTATGAAACAAACCACATAGTTTCACTACGAAACACCCCCCCCATCCCACAATAATGATATCCAACCCACAGAGCGAGCAAAGCACTCCATCACACAGCTACGGAGGATATATGAACGTCAACGACCAATCCAACCACCCACATTACCACCAACTTCCTCCCAACATGGACCTTGTCACTTCCGAACATCTACATAGAGATCATATACCAGGCCATTATGATGAGATGCTGCATTCGCAGGTTCATTTGTGTTTATTTCTACTATACAGTGTAAAGTATACACAATATACATTTTGTTATATACGGTACCGATTTGTTAACAGGTTTTGAACATTTTAGAGATCGGTGTATGTAACTATTTTTAAAAACTATTTTTTCATTTTTTTAAAACCACAAGGTCTATTATATTTCATTTAAAATAATGTTATTATTTCACTTATACTTTATTGAAAACCCTCAATACACAAAACATATGTAAATCCCAATACAGAATAATGCAAAAACACTATTATGTAACCCAAAGGAGAAAAACATACCAAATAGAAGGCCAATGCTTAGGCATAGCAACATTATGTAATCCTGAAAGTTTATGTTTGAAATCCTGTGTTCTTGCATGGTATATTTTATATTTGTGAATTGTGCCATCCTCCATAGGGATCGATGAACTCGACGTACATATTGAGGGGGGGAGGGGGTGATTACGCTCCAATTGTGCTCTCTGATGACCCCGGTGGTGAGATTGGTTGTACTTTATTCACATATCGTGATGGATATATGCAATGCTGCCGTGCATATGTTGCTACTATATTCCACCCATCATATTTAAAGTTTAAAAATATGTGATTTTAAAGGGGGGAACTAAAATGAGGAATAGAGAAAAATGCTCATTTAAATAAAGATTGAGTGTTGTTAGGGCTGCAGTTGGAGTTAAGAGTTCTGTGGTTGAGATTAGTGTTTGGATCAGGGTTTGAATTAGTTTCCTCTTTCCTTCCTTCTATGTTGCCCAATTAAAGGACGTAATTAAGATCAGAATGCAATTAAGAATGACTTTCTCTTTGTATAAATTATAATGTTTTTTAAGCTCTTAAGTTTGATTTAATTTTTCTCTG
The DNA here is from genome assembly GCA_000149265.1 of Ciona savignyi. Lineage (NCBI taxonomy): Eukaryota > Metazoa > Chordata > Ascidiacea > Phlebobranchia > Cionidae > Ciona > Ciona savignyi. Next base: position 251,110 of record CH000951.1, on the reverse strand, counting down.
TTTCATGTCAGTTTTATTTTTAACTGTCTTTAGGACCGGTTATTTTTCATTCGAAAATAAACATTGCGAAAATTGTGCAAAATTAACAACATGATTAAATCCTTTCCTACAGCTGTTGGGACATCCCCTAATATGATAATCCCTGATGTGATGAATGAAGAAGTAGTGACCTCAGATGACCTTGCCCCGCCCCCAATATCAACCAATCAGATGAATAACATTGATGTTCCATATGAGGCAGACCAAGACGCAGGGCATGGGGAAAGCCTGGGGAACCAGGTGAAATAGAATGTTTGGACAATGCTAGTGCTACATCAGACACAACTTTTTAAAAAATTTAAACATTAGAATAAATATTATGCAACTTTAAACAACTGTATAAAATTTGCACATTTAAATCAAATTTGCCTTAATAATTTATGTCATGTTTTAACATCTGCAAGGTTTAAACAAAAACTTCCTTGGTTTAAAAGCCTTTTGGTAATTTATTTTAACTTGGACCAAAATGTTTTTTTCTTAGGCGTCGCTTTTTTGTCTTCAATTAAAAAAAATGGTGTGGAATGACATTATTTAAATACAACCAGTTCAAAATTAATGGATAAGCAACTTAGATGATTATAATTGGTATCATAGATTTGTCCTGCCATTTAAATCTCTAAATATACTGAATGTAATGGGTAAAAAGTGGGGTGGTGGGTATAGTTTATTTTGTATGATGCCAACTTGTGATTTAAATACATTTGGTATACCATGCAGTCTATATCATGTCCATACAAACTCAAAGTGCACTTAAAATAGTTACATTCGACCCCAGGTTACTTACCAACCTCACCACCCTGGTTTACTTACCACCCACCAAAAAGTTAAAAATTTAAAAAAATTAAACTCTAGAATAATATTTTGCAACTTTACACAACTAGTTATAAAATTCGCACATTGAAAGCAACTTTGCCGTAATAATTTATGTGTTTTAACATCTGCAAGGTTTACACAAGAAACTTCTATCGTTTAAAAAGCACTTAACTATTTTTTAAACTTGGAGTATTAATTTAGATACCAAACATCTAGTTCATGTTTATACCAACCAAAGTTCACTTACAATAGTTACGCACACTATTATGGCATACTAACCACCACCACCACCAGCTCCAGCAACTGAACATCGACTCTGACACTGATGAAACTTCCACCAATGATTTGAACCAACTTGGTACTTCCCCACTTGGTGCTTCCCCACTTGATCCAACAAACCAGGTATGTTGTATCTCCTTGAATGTGCCGCTTCACATTTAAGTTTGATGTAGTTCTCTGTTGGTTATCACACTCGAAATCGGTACCTCTAAATACTACAGGACCGCTTGAATCGCTTGGATCGCTTACTATACTTCGTAATTACAAAAGTCAAGATATTAATGTTAGGGTTGGGGTTAAAGTTAGTTCTGGGGTTAAAATTAGTGTTTGATACAGGGTTAGAATTACTTTCCATAGCGATCCA
>CH000951.1:200514-217724 GCA_000149265.1 Ciona savignyi | reverse complement strand
AAATAAAAAATTAAAGGAAGCAACAGAGTATTTGTGGTAAATGAAACATACATTATCTGAAGAGGATTAAAGGGTTCTACTAACTTGAAAGAAAGTGGGAATCATACATGACACACTGCAATATATCCGTTAACCCGACGATGGGCGCGAGGTGATCTGACAATTACCCGTGTGATAACCCCCTTGGTTTTCCCATTCACGAGGATAAACATGAATATCAAACTAAATTGAACCTCCACCCCTCAGATCACTGGGACACTGGCCCATGTTGCAGTCCACGATATGCATTGTGTGAATATCCTCCAGATGTCGCCAGAGAGCTCGCTATTAAGAAATCAAGAAGCAAAGAAATAATCAAGGTCTGTACCCCAGTGTGGCAGAATGGTTATCGCTACCAATACATATACCAACTACAATACAAAAACGATAGTGCCGAGCGCATCATGAGTTCGAAACTTGGCTCGGTTAAAAATAATAATAATTAGTGTTTTAACATTTTTTGTGTGATTCTTAAGGTGTTACAATGCTTTCCAAACTTTGTCACCCAAATAAGACTCTGAATCTATGATAATCCAAATGAGACTCTGAATGGAACTGATGGTTTAACGTATTGTTACCTTCCCTTCCAGTCAATTAACGTGAGGATTTCCGACATTTTGTCATCTGTGAATGAAGATATGAGCTCAAGCTCACAAGATCCAAATAAAGTGGGATCTGCTCTTGATGTCCTCCAATCCATTGTGACCATCACTAAGGAACAAAGGGATCAGATCTTGGATGATTCCTCCATTAAAGAGCTGGATGATCTGTTGGAGAACACGTTGTCACTTGTTGATTTGATCAGCAATCCGAGGGAATCGGAAAATATGGAAATTTTTGAAAGTTCGGAGGTAAACTTACTTGTAATATATGTGGATAATATGCTAATTAGCTTGGTAGAGTTAAATAATGTTACACAGATAATTTACGACAACTATTTTGAAATTTCACAAAGTTTTAACCAAATTTTTGTTTTGCTAATTCAATATTTTAAAAATGTCAAAGTGAGAAAAATAGAATTCCCACCAGCGGCTCCACAACAAAGCTAAACAAACAACAGATGGTGACGTAATAAAAGAGTCCACAATAGATATAAACAAACTATGTTGTCTATTAATACGACCGCTTATTAATTATTCATGGCGATTGTAACAAAATAGATGTCAGACGGCGTCAATTTATTTGTCACAATACAAGCGATTACGTCTCTCTGTGATGTCATAACCGACTCTATGATGCAACAAACAGAACAAACAGTGGACACACTGTCGTACAAAACAAATTCAAGCGGTGAGTTGGACATTCTAATCCTCATGGTGTAAAATATTGACACACTTCGACAGCCCTTTTTTCTATTTTTTTAAAATACTTTGCTCCAATGGCTTTATGGATTAGTGCATCACCAATTCGGCCTAAAACTGATCTTGCTGGTCATATGGTAAAGCACTTACAAGTCATTGCTTGGACCCAGTGGATCAATGGGTGGACTGCAGGTGCAAGTTATAATGTTAACTGTGGATAAACCCTTCAATGTGATATTTCCATCTACCAGGTTAAACCACCCACCCATCTGCATATTCATGCATGTCTTCTTAATATCTTTAGTTCTTGTGGTAAATAAAATAAATTAAATAAACTGACCCACAGAAGTTCAAATACAAGTGAGTGATGAATTAGAAGCTATGGAGACGAACCACAAGTTGGTTTATTCCCCCGACACCATGTTCATTGGGTCACAAATCGCCATCAACCTTCCAAGGTCCTTTAGGGAGCACGGTATGATGGTATAGTTGAGCGTACAAACTGTCGTACATATATTATGCAGGAATTCTTTGTTTTGGTATTTTCTCATATTTTGTAAACAACCAATTAGGATAGGATATACGTGTTTTTCCCTGTGGATGGGGAAACCTTTGTTTTTTTTTTCTTGTATATTAAATAAAAACCAATTGATTGAAAACAATTTTCAGTTTTATTTTTATCTGTGTGTGGGATATTATAACACTTGGGAAATTAAGATTACCTCATGCCCACAGTCGAGTTGTCAGTGCAGTTACATTGTGTTGCTGTATGTTTAACTTTAATTTGTTCATTCAAAATCGATCAGTAGAGTCAACAATTACATATTCCAAGAACAAAAACCAATCAATATCTGTCCCCGTTAACTGTGAGATCAAATGAAACATGTTTGTTCCACAGCCCATCAACGAAAGGTGGGGATTATATTCGCTGTTTATTCTCCCCTTCTCTACCAGTCTATTGGATCACTTGCTGTTCGGATGACACCTACAATGGTATGTGTGTCGTCTTCTATAGTGGTTGTGGTTATGTTTTTCCTTTAAAACAATAATTTAAAGAACATAAACATAAAATGTAGCAGAAGGGTAGTGGGAGAAAAGTCAAAACGACATTTATTATAGCATGTCAATTGCAAATTGAAATTAACCTTTTTTGTATTTCTAATTTGTGTATCTTGGAAAATTTTCGGATAGGTGAACATTCATTAAATTTAGTTTACTAGTATAACCCAATGAATATTAAATTTGAGGATTTATAAAATAATTTAGAAATATTTTAAAGAAACATACTATAAATTTTTGCTTGATTTGAGAAGAAATATAAGATAGTGACATAGAAATGTTGAATAAGAAAATTTTTATTGAATCTTGAATAATAATACGAACAACTTTTAAAACAGAAAACCAACGATAGTGTTGCAAGTGATGGAATAAAATCATCTGGCAACACTGTTTGGAAAATGGCAACACCGATCATTACTGCCACCTTGAGGATGGATGGGGAGAGCTATTCTGTCCCAGTGCAATACAAACTACAGAAGTTGGTGGGTTGATGTGATGTGGGACATTTCATATTATGGCTGGTGTGAACTAATCATCGTTTTAACCAAACTATTTTGGGGTTAAAACTGGTCGCTAGTCGTTGTGTCCTTGGTCAATGTACATTCCACAAAAAGAAATCCACAATAAGGATTTATCGCAATTTTCGTTTAAACACCTTGTGTCCACAGTCCATTTAAGCAACACTAGTAGAGGGAATGAGAAAGGAAACTGCTTAATAAAACTATAGAAATTAATTTTAACCCTGCCCCAAACACTTAACCCCAGAACTATCCCTAACCTCACTCTCAAAACACTACTTTAGCCCAAAGTTGTTTTCCTGGGATGTTTCGATCAAATATGTTTAAGCTGATCTGGCTATTGCAGTGTGTTGAATGCAATGGTGACAATGATCTAGATCAGCGGTTCCCAAACTTTTTTGTTGGCGGCGCCTTTTGTAAACTCATTAAACCTTGCGGCTCCCTCATAAATCCAAAATTTTCAAACTGCATGTATTGTATATTGTATATCCAGACTATAGCATGCATTTGGATAACCATTCAAACTCTTTAAAACTATTCACTAAACTACTAAAGTGACGAACAGTCAATTAATGCAAAGCAGTTAATTGACAAACCATTATTCGAAAACAATGCCATGTTAGTGAGCAAATAGTGGCAGATAACACCAAACAATGGATTTTACAAGTAAAACGAATGCTGTATGCCAGTGTATGGGGTTGCACACCAGGCTCAAACATCTCCCATGAACGTTTTACTGGTGTAACACACATGTACTGTTTTTTTGGGAAAAAAAACAATTAATGCAGCAACTTCCGCATGCTTTCGCGGCGCCCTTGACAAAGTCTCGCGGCTCCCCAGGGCGCCGCGGCGCCCAGTTTGGGAACCGCTGATCTAGATGTTGAACAACCCATTAAACCCACTGGATACATGTGCTTTCAGTACCAAGCTGCAGGACCATGTTACTTGGACAACAAGCCTCGGGTTGGATTCATTTTCGACCAAATATTAAAAATTCATCTGCAAATAATGTTAACACCACTTCGCCACCAGACCAACCTATATGAGGGGAATCCCCAGCCTAACTCGGAGATGTGTTCCTATCTTTATCATGGTGATGACATCAGCGCATGGGCAGACAATGGGTGCACTGTGATGTCATCAAATGGTGATTATTACGAATGTGCGTGCAACCACACGACGGACTTCGCCGTTTTGCTCCTCGTCCACAACAATGATGCAGACGTGAGTTGTTCGTGTTTTTAAGTTTCTAATAAATATCTCGATATCTGAATATAATATTCATGTTTAGCCTTGTGAATGGGAAAACCAAGGGGGTTAACACACGCGCAATCGTCAGATCACCTTGCACCCACCGTCGGGTTACCGGAGCTATTGCAGTGTTGTGTATGATAGACACGTACACATCTTTTACACTACCCATCCACAGATATTCGGAGAGCACAGGTGGGTATTGTTCTGGATGGCAACAACAGGGCAGACCATGTCGATATGCGCGCTCATCGCAGCTATTGTCACGTACGCACAGCTTGTAAGGTAACGTATAATCTGATCATCCCATACAGCGTATCACTTCTTGGTGGCTCAGTGGTTAGAGCATGGGGATTGTTAATAATTATTTTTCGTTTACATTTACATCCAAAGCATATTTCATAAATATGAATATCCTTTTTTACCTTATTCAATGCATGTACCTTTTTATTTTTCTATTTGTTTGTAAGTTTAAGACTACACCTGTTGTATACTCTGTTAGATTCTCACTTAAGTCACCTATTTCTGGCATTGCATTGAAGGTCTTATCACAATATTGCTGCATTATAGATTTAGGTTTAACCCGTTAAAGTAATATTGAAAATTGAAATAGGTTATGTTTAGATCTAACTTATTTTTCATTGTGTTAACAATTGGACTTATTTGAATGAGTCTGACTTGGATTGAAATAAAACTTTAAAAATGTAGGAACACACAGAAATCATTTTTAATTTAGATAGAACCCATTAATCCACTGGGTTCAGGCAATGTCCATAAAGTGCCTTGCCCAAGGACACAACCGACTAACTAGCGACCAGTTTAAAACAATCATTCGGCTGATAAGCGACATACAAGTCCAGCAAGCAACATCTGCCACAGAAAATATTTCGATTCCAGTTATTTGAAGTCGGATCGACCAGCTGTTCATATCAACCTGATGGCCTCACTGCTTGTCACCCATGTGTGCCTGCTGAGTAGTCAGTTGACGACCGTCACCCATGGGTTGCCACTCACACCGGAGTCGAGCCGAGCTTGTTCCACACTTGCGTTCCTTCTACACACAGCGCTACTGAGTAGTATGGCGTGGATGTTAGTGGAAGGAATTATATTGTACAGGTAAGGATTTGGGGGATTATACACATATTCTCGTTTCATAAAATATGTCCTCAAAATAAAACGATTTTGGCTAATTTGTTTTTAGTTTAGTTTATTCGTCATTTTCCCTGGTAGCAAATACCAGCAAATGAAACAAATCAAAGCACAGGAATATGAAAAGAAGGCAAACAAAGTCATTAAAACACATCCCTTTACAACGATATAATAATTTAAGGCCAATGTCAGTTTCGCATTTATATTTTTAATACAAAAGTTTAATCTGTGTTTATTAAATGACGATAATTAAAATCCTATTTCGTTTACCAAGTATATCTGTAATGAAGTATAAGATTACACAACAAAAGTTTAATATTTAAAAGGACATTATGTTGGTTATAGATGCCCGTGGTCTCTGTTAGCTTAATCTCTTTGCTGACAATTCACCACACATGCAATGTCCGATAAGTGCTGTTGATAGAAACACCCAACTATCTGCTGAAGGAGACAACTGACTATCTAGCGATCAGTTTCGAACCTGAAACTCTTGTTCGAGTATGGATATTCCTGTAAGTTTGACCTCATATTGCAGGAAGATATTGATCGTGCTCACCAGAGAACCGCAGACCATCAGCAAGCGTTATTACATCATCGGGTGGGGAATCCCCTGTATCATATCATCACTCACTCTCGTTGGCCGAACCTCTCAAAATCTGACCTATCACAACGAGAAGTAAGAATTCAATTTTTACCAAAAATAGCAATTTTTTTTACCAAAGATACGAGGACAATTAATTGTAGCAGCAAGTGTGCAAGGCATTTCAGTATGTTGCCTGAACCCATTGGGTTGATAGTCTGATCGAATTGGTCGTTTAGTGTGACAAAGGGTTTCAGGTTTAAAACTTTTAATGTCGCTTGTTTCCTTGGGTTTTTAGTGGTCCACACCTCTGGTTTAGTGGTCCACACCTCTGGTTTAGTGGTCCACACCTCTTTTGAACCTGCATTTTAGGTTACCGGAGCTATTGCAGTGTGTTGTATATGATAGACATGTTCCTTTAATTTGGTAGAACCCATTAGTCCACAAGGTTTAGGTAATGTCCGTTGAGTGTCTTGCCCAAGGTAACAACCATCTAGAAAGGTGACGCACTAACCAGTGCGCTAACCCAAGGTGACATGCGGATGAAATAATCAAGATGAGACAAACCACAAACATGTTGCACATAATAATACAACTTTTCGTTACACATGATTGAAATGATTTCCCAGATGTTGGCTGAGCACCGACGATGGCTTGATATGGACGTTTGCTGCACCAGTTGCTTTCGTGATGATTGTAAGTTGTGTCATTTTATACTTTAATCAAAATCGTGTTCTGTTTTTACTAATATATTTTAAGTTATTATTTATTTAATCTCAGTTTAATGTGATTTTTCTTGGTCAAACAATACTTGTGTATTTTTTATCTTCAAATTTTAACTAATAGTAACAATTAATTTTGATAACATTAAGAAAAGTTTGGCAAATAAGCTATTTAATGACATATTTAAGATATACAAAGTAATAGGGTCAATGATTTTTACCAGTGAATGTATCCCCATACATTAGACTCCTTTACACCATGTTAGCAATTGTCCAGCATTTGCTGTGACCATATGGAGAAATTTTAAATTTTAAATCTGATAACCTCGCACCCGGTCAAGCTTCTAATGATATTTTTGGAGTAACGGGCCTTTGTTACATTACTTGCCCTGACACTACCATGCACCCCACTAATGTATACCCCATACACAACATCGCAGGTGAATTTCATCATTCTGGTCCGAGTGCTAATTGTGGCCGCGGCGACTCAGCGTCGGCGATTCCTTCGTCAGCAAAACCTGTACACGCCGACGGCGAGCAACAAACTGCAGAAGAGTGTGATGACGGTAGCTCGAGGAGTCTTCTTCCTTACACCTCTTCTCGGGCTGAGTTGGGTGGTTGGGTTCTTTGTGGATCAGAGTGTGGTTTTGTCGTATCTGTTTGTTCTCACAAATTCATTCCAGGTCAGCGTCACCTTTGGGTTTTTAAATAAGCGATAAACTTGGTGAAATTCATGTTTTTTCTGATCTTCTTAAGACCATCTGTTTCGCTCCTTTTATTAGTTTTCACTGCACATCGGAAAACAGTTTAATATACGTTCTAGCAAAACTAAAAAACTCTTCTTAATACACAACACAACAATAGCTCCGGTAACCCGACGGTGGACGTTTTCCCATTCAAGGAAATAAACATGAATATCTTTTCTACTTTAATTGAAGCCGATATATGTTTTATTTTTCGCTTTGTTTAAGTTTCAAAACTGTATCTATAATATAGTGTGTTCTTAAACTATTGGTGGCATCTTTGAATAAATGTAGTTCTTATTTATATTTTAATTTTTTTCGTAGAAAGCCTTTAAATTTCTGGAACAAGTAACAAATTAATAAACTGAAGAGAAATTAGATATTTAAACCAAACAGTGGGTTGGCCAATATACCGGTGACCTCACTTTTTGCAAACGATATCATTTTACCATCTTGGTTTTATGCAGATTCATTTATCGTCTAACATGGGGTATTTCTGGTGTTAACTTAGTAATCTGTCCACTCTTAATATTTGGACATGGTCTGATTTGAACCATACCGAGTGTGAGCTATATGTCAACATATACACCACATTATAACATGAGCATTTCCCCAGGGTGTATATCTACTTCTTTTCTATGTCATCCTTAACCCTGAGGTGAAACTAGCTCTACAAGAAAGAAAGCGAGCAAAACGACGAAATTTCCTCGTAAGATTATTACCTTTATTGTTGTAATATATACCCTTTATAGCTTAGCCGAGAAAATATCTTGCATGCTGAGAAACTAAAATATTGCTACATTAAATGTTAAGGAAATTTATTACACGTGGCTACTAATTGTAAAGATTACCTTATGATTAAATTTATGTAACTTTTGTGTTTCATTTATCTCATATATATGATAGAATAATCATGTTTTATTGACTTAAATAAAAAAACACAAGAGGCGATAACTCGTGGGCAATTGTAAGATTACCTCATGTCCGCGGTCCAGTTACCATACCATTGCAGGGTGTTGTCTATGTGGTTTCCTACAGTTTTAGTAGAATCTATTAATCCACTCGGTTGACGCAACCGATACAAATGCCGAATTATAATATAAAAACGATCTTGGTGATGAGCCCATCATGGGTTCGAAACTTGGCTCGGTAAAAAAAATGCAAAAAAGTGCAATTACTTCTGTTACCAAACAATGAGTAATCTGTCAATGTCTATCATGTGTGTTAACGCCCATTACATTTTTCCAATAATAGTCTAAATAAAACATGAATAAACTATGCTATCCTACCGTTATCATGATATACAGTAGATGCCACTTAATATGCCCACCTTGGGACCAGACCATGTTGGTCATAATATCCGAATGTTCATATAAACCAAAGTCGCCATAACTACGCCTGAATTAACGCCGTAAGCCAGATGAAGTCCAAATACTAAATTCATCGCTTAACCGAAGTTACAGGGTGACGTTGGCAGTAAACAAAGTACAGTATCGTAACAGTACAAGTGTAAACAGTACGACTGTGTTAGTAAATCTACATCATAGCGATGTAACGTCCTACAATGTGACTGTTTCGTCATTAAGACCTGCTACAAATCGCACACGCGGCATGCATGCGTACAGAAAACACAATGTTGAAAATGTTAAGTTATAAGTGTTTGGCGGTAAAATACTGTACTGTAATTAGAGAGAGGGAGAAAATGTTCATATTTTCTAAAATTTTGTCATTAAATGGAGAAATTCCGGACCTAATTGATCATAATAAGCAGCTGGTCATATTATCTGTGGTAATAATAAGCGGCGCCCACTGTACGTCTACTGTATTACATTAATTTAATTTTCGTACATACAGTCTGCATAACATTTATTCACATAATAGTAGACTCAATTGGAAAGGTGATAAACCACAATAAACAAGTAACAACACCCTCCAGGCGATATCTGGGTTGGAAAGTGCACGATCCCCACACAGCAGTTGGAAACAAAGATTCTCATTCAGTCTCCTCAGCAAGCTCACATTGTCACCTTCAACCTCGGAAAATACTTCTCCTGTTTCCAATGTTGGTGGGAAAAGTCCAAAAGTAAGAACATTGAGTTTTGTGTTATGACCAATGTTTTTAAAAGCTTAAAGATCAAGGCAAACAATGGGCATTAAAGTTAGGATTTTTCAAAGTTTTAACCTGGTTCAATAATGCGTTCCACCCCATGACTTTATCGTCATAGCTGGAACCTAACAGTTGTATCAGATGAGACAATCCAAAAAAAAAGTTCAAAATAAATATAAAAGCAAATAAGTTTTGGATGGATAGTATGAATATTAAGAGTGGACACTCCATGCACTAAAGATTGCTCATTTCATACCAACTTTGATTTTCCTGTCTGGAGTTGAAAGTATTCGGCTATACATGTATTTATCCTCGGTTTGGGACAATATTTCTCGTTAGATTATCATTTGTTTTTAGATTATTTTATTTTTATATTTTTTAGATTGTCTCATTTTTTCAGATTCTTTTTTGTTTTATTTTTTACAAAGATTCTTTTTTTACATTTTATAGGTCATACTATCCTTTTTATTTTTTAAATATAAAAATATATACTCGGCCATGGGTTACTGGAGCTATTGCAATGTCGTGTTAAAACAAAGGACACAACTGACAAGCGATGGAGATTTGATCGATCAAAGTAATAACTGACCAGCAGCATGATAAGACCAAATTTAAGCTGGAGATATTACAGTGAACTTGCCTAGACTTTTCCTATCTCTACACGACTTCTTTTTGTTGTATTGTTTGCAAAGGTGAATAACAGTTGTTGCAAATATCCTTACAAGTTTCCCCCCAGGAAGTCCAAGATTTCAATGAAGAAAACCTTTCATCGCGTCCCTGCAGTGGACGCTCGATCAACCTCAGCTACTTAACCTCCCCTGTGCTACGCAACCGGGGCAGAGTGACCCCCACAACGGGTCGATGGACGGCGGATCCGGGTGGTTCCGATCATCCGACGATGGATCGGGAGGATGGGGGTGCGGTGAGCGCTGATTGCGATGAAATACATGAGGATGATGTTGTTTCTGAGGGAAGTTTGGAACAAGACAAGTCGGACATGGCGGTTGAATTGTACGACAATTGCGCTGCTGGGCTGGATACCAGAGCCACAATTGAAGCTAAACAGCATTGTGAACCTCCGGTTGAAAACGAAGATTGTTCCCAACATGAGATGCAGGAAGCTGAGGTGGATCAACAGGAGGAATCAGTTGAATCAGCTACTACGGAGCACTGTGTGCAAGAATGCAAACATACTGAGAAGAATATCAACAAACGCAAACTGAACCAAAGAAGGAAATCAGCCCCAGGAGTTTTGAAGTGTCATTCCAGGTATAATCCCCAATGTATATTGGCTGTACATTAGCTCGTATGCTTAAATGTAGGACTGAATATTAATGATTTATTACGTGAATGGGAAAACCAAGGGTGTTAACACACGCGCAATCGTTAGATTACCTCGCGCCCATCGTCGGGTTACCGGAGCTATTGTAGTGTGTTGTGTATGATAGACACATTTCCTTTAATTTAAACCCATTACTTTACTGGGTTCAGGCAATGTCCGTTAAGTGCCTTGCCCAAGGACAACTGACTAGCTAGCGACTAGTTTCATACCTTCAACCCTTCGGCTAAAAGGCGTTGCATTAAACCGCCAGACTTATTTGTCGGACGTGATCAAGTTATCAAATTTATAAACATTTTCATCATCCAGAGCTTGCCCAGTGTGCAGGCCAACTAGAAAACAATTAAAATCAAAAACCGAGGGGAAAAACGAAGCAAGATCGAAAAGATCAAAAGACAAAACGACCTCAAATGTTCGAGAAGCCTGGCCGGAATCAATCCCTCATGATTGTGACGTCATACATGTAGCTAGTTCACCACCATTGTCACCGAACAATCGTCCACAAAGCACCCAATCACGTGACAGTGGAATAGGTGTCTGAATCGAATTGTCATCGCCTTTAATAAAAATATCTTGTTTTCTAAGTTTGCTGTCTCAGTTTGGTTTGGGCAGTTGAAGAGTCTACTGGGAGTGTGAAATGTCAAACAGTTGTGCAATGTTCGGCTCGTTAGTCTGATGGTGGTTGTGGTGCCTTTTAACCGATGGGTTGCAAGTTTGAAACTGGTAGCTAGTCGGTTGTGTCCTGCAGCGGTTCGCCTTGTTTTCACTTCAATTCAAACATCCGCGATAAGATGGACGTCATCCACTTAAAACTGCATTATGGCGCCAGTTATTGGTTATTGATCACGTGCAAAGGCTGACCTGAAAAACATTATGACGTCAATTAAGGGTCAGTGTTGTTTGATCTCTGGAAATCATTATGACGTCAGTTATTGCTCGGAGTTTGCTGGATTTTGATGGGGTTCCCGTGGGAAAGACCAGCTAATGGGTCTATTTTGGGCGAACAATCACACGAGATGTTGTCGCAAGAGTGAGAAGCAGAGAATCTATAAGTGGTTTTGGAGAGAAAAGATTACATGAATAAGACCAAAAACGGGCATCATGCAGTTTTCTCTTAGGGATTGGAGCACCAGATAAATACGGATGTTTGAACGTCAGAAAGGGACTGACTGACTGACAGAGGGAACGAGGCTGAGACCGAGGTGACTGCCACCTGGCGCGTTAAGCGCTAGGTTATTGAGACTTTGTGGCATAGTTGACAGAAGGAACAAGACAAAAGTCGCTTCTGCCGGAATAAACAAAGAACGAGTTGACAAGCCGCAAAGGAAAACGAACTGTCTATTAAACGCATCGCGCAGTTATTCCGACGCCAGTCGTTCCCGCGAATCGATTGCCGAGTAAAGTGCATTGATTTATTCGTGTGTTTCATATTAAACAACGTTTGACAATAAACTAACCAACGTTCAACCAGCGTGGACTCGATCTTTGGAAGTCGGATATCGGAGTCAGCATATATTCGAGCCACACAGAGGGCAAATCTACCCTCGACTAACCTCGAACGTTGCAGTTAACCTTACCGCAAAAACGTCAAACGTTGCAGTGGCGACCTTCCGACGGTGATTTTGAACTTAAACGCAACCTACCGAAGTCTGAAGAGTGGATACGAAGATTTCAACCGAGCAGACCCTACTGTTCACGAGAAAACAGAAGTCTGATCAAAGCAGAAGTCTGTTTAACTTTCTGCAGTAATCAAGTGAGCTAGAAGAATTGCTTTTGAATGAAGCTCACCGTTTATGTTTATTCAACATTTCCTTCAAGCATGATGAGGGAAAATTCAGCGACGATATCAAGCAAGCAAAGAGCCGCAAATCGTCGTTAAGCCATGTTGTTTTAACCAGTTGGTCACTCGACACTAAACTGGAAGGCTCTGTCTGCGGATAAAAGCAAGCAAATGTTCGAGTTTAAAGATTTTGAATCAGCGATGCTCTCAGTTTTTCAGAAGTTATGAAACTGAGCGAAGACTGATGTAGAAATCGACACCATTACACATCACATTTCTATATCACGGTGAAAAAGGTTTGAGTGTGGGCTATATAATATTGCATTTGATTTAAATCCCGAGAAGGCACATATATATTTGCTAGAGTTTATGAGAACTCAATAATTCTGTTATTTTTGCTATCGACTTGATATGTTATGTTATATTGCTTGATTTACAAATGTATATTTTCCGGGAAATCAACCCGAAGAGATTACTGCGGAATCGCAAATCTATTATGTCTCTTTATTGCTTAATATTACCGCCCAGGTTACTTAAGCAAATCGCTGTTATATGCGAAAACAGCCAAACGGGCTTATATGTATCAAGCAAAAATATGAAAATAACAGCCCTATAATGGCCTTTTGAGCAAAATGTGTTGCTGCATCGGGATTTTTAACAATTGCATTAAGCCAGAATCAACCTTTGACACATATATTCTCATTATTAACACACTCGTCTTACTAAAAATGTTTTGTATATTCTTTATTAACAAACTTTTAATATGAAACACATACATTATGTGGAAGAATGGACTTAATTTTGATTTTTCCTTTTAACGGTGGAAGGCATGCAGCGGTTCGCCTTGTTTTCACTTCAATTCAAACATCCGCGATAAGATGGACGTCATCCACTTAAAACTGCATTATGGCGCCAGTTATTGGTTATTGATCACGTGCAAAGGCTGACCTGAAAAACATTATGACGTCAATTAAGGGTCAGTGTTGTTTGATCTCTGGAAATCATTATGACGTCAGTTATTGCTCGGAGTTTGCTGGATTTTGATGGGGTTCCCGTGGGAAAGACCAGCTAATGGGTCTATTTTGGGCGAACAATCACACGAGATGTTGTCGCAAGAGTGAGAAGCAGAGAATCTATAAGTGGTTTTGGAGAGAAAAGATTACATGAATAAGACCAAAAACGGGCATCATGCAGTTTTCTCTTAGGGATTGGAGCACCAGATAAATACGGATGTTTGAACGTCAGAAAGGGACTGACTGACTGACAGAGGGAACGAGGCTGAGACCGAGGTGACTGCCACCTGGCGCGTTAAGCGCTAGGTTATTGAGACTTTGTGGCATAGTTGACAGAAGGAACAAGACAAAAGTCGCTTCTGCCGGAATAAACAAAGAACGAGTTGACAAGCCGCAAAGGAAAACGAACTGTCTATTAAACGCATCGCGCAGTTATTCCGACGCCAGTCGGTCCCGCGAATCGATTGCCGAGTAAAGTGCATTGATTTATTCGTGTGTTTCATATTAAACAACGTTTGACAATAAACTAACCAACGTTCAACCAGCGTGGACTCGATCTTTGGAAGTCGGATATCGGAGTCAGCATATATTCGAGCCACACAGAGGGCAAATCTACCCTCGACTAACCTCGAACGTTGCAGTTAACCTTACCGCAAAAACCTCAAACGTTGCATGTCCTTCGGCCAACCAATTAACGGACATTGCCTGAACCCAGCGGATTAATGGGTTCCACCATATTGAAGAAACATGTGAATCATACACAACACACTGAAATAGCTCCGGTAACCCGACGATGGGCGCGAGGTGATCTGACGATTGCCCGTGTGGTAACCCCCTTGGTTTTCCCATTCACGGGGATAAATCATGAATATCATATATCTTATTTTTGAATAAAGCATTGGTCGGTTAACCGAAATTTGGTAGTTTGTAAGCACTGGTGGTAAACCCGAGTATAAAGAAAGCTAAAGTTTTACAATTCTTAGTAGAAAAATAGGAATTTCCACCAGATGTAATATCCTAATGTTTGGATTTTATAATATCTATGTCACGTTAGTATCTGATAGATTTATTTCGATTTAATATTTCTACATGTTGATAATTCAATACGTGGTTGATACTCTGGATTTTATCAATTGTGAAGTGATTTGCTGTAAATTTTCCACCCCATATACCGCTCACTTTACTTAGAGGCTTAATGTAATAGATTTAAAATAAACACTTTTTTTAACAATTTTATTTATTTTATGTATAGGTTTGGCGGGCACGTTTAAATATACCGAAAAAATAATTGATTCTATGGCCATTGTAAGCCCACCAAATCGGCAGTGTTTAGCCATCCTATCTTCTAGTATTTGTATTAAAAAATCGTTTGACGCTTTGATGGCGAAATTGAATAATCTACCAAGTAGCCTAAAACTGAATATATTTTACATATTCACTCATCTAGTGTTATATCGAATATTTTGTTGAAGTTTACCGATCCTATGCAAATATTTAATATATAAACATAAAAAAATTCAGGATATTTTTCGAACAACTCTAGTTTAGAACATTTTCCTCTAAGTATAACACGCGAAGCGCTAGAACTAGAGCGTACACGGTCAAATCGTGTGACCAAAAGGTTAACACGACCTATACATATACCGACTCCTATAAAAAAAAACGGTCCAAGTAACGAGCTCATCATGGGTTCGAAACTTAGATTGGTAAAAATTCGTTTGGGCGAATGCGACAACGCATTAACGGACCGACCCATACCGACTCTTTTAAAACGGTCCTAATAGTGACGAGCTCATGGGTTCGAAACTTGAATCATGAAAAAGAATGGGCAATTTGAACGCTCGTGGCCAAATGGTTAACGACACTGATTCATATACCAATTCCATTTATAAAAAACGGTCTGAGTGACGAGCCCATCATGGAATCGAAACAGAACCCGATAAAAATAATTTACAAGAGAAAGAAATCTTATTTCTAAAGGGTTAAGTTTGTCTTTAAAAAAAGGCTTGGAAGTAAAATGTAATTTAATTATTGCAATAAACGTACAAACCGATGTGTAAAACCTAACCACACTTTATACCTACTGAATAAATAGTTCGTGTAATTGCGTCATAAAGAAAGGTTTGTCAGACAAGCGTAGTTCGTAAATAATGATTTCGTTAAAACGCCATCCGCACACGTTCTAAGGCCGTTCAAGGTATAAATGAACACAATCATTATAACATATCACCCCAATAATGATGGGCGTAAACTACAGAACCCGATAAAAATAATTTACAAGAAAAAGAAATCTTATTTCTAAAGGGTTAAGTTTGTCTTTAAAAAAAAGGCTTAGAAGTAAAATGTAATTTAAATATTGCAATAAACGTACAAACCGATGTGTAAAACCTAACCACACTATACACCTACTGACTCCTATCCTTAAAAAAAAAGTCCGACCCGTTGGTCTAACGGTTAAGTGCGTCGCCTTTCAATCGAAAGGTTGAAGGTGCGAAACTGGTCGCTAGCTAGTCGGTTGTGTCCTTGGGCAAGGCACTTTACGGACATTGCCTGAACCCAGCGGATTAATGGGTTCTACCAAATTAAAGGAACATGTGAATCATATACAACACACTGCAATAGCTCCGGTAACCCGACGATGGGAAGCGAGGTGATCTGACGAATGCCCGTGTGATAACCCCCCTTGGTTTTCCCATTCACGGGGATAAAGATGAATATCCTATCCTATGACGGAATGGGCCATGTATTTGCGTCAGAAAGGAAAGGTTTGTCAGATAAGCGTAGTTCGTAAATAATGATTTCGTTAAAACATCGTTAAAACATCAATGATTTCGTTAAAACATATACCCAGGGTAATTCCCCTTGGAGGTGAAAAACCAAAACGGATATCTTTTTTTTTTAAATTACCTTTTTTAGGCATAGCGGAATTTCCCTGAGACGTTAAAAACCAAAACAATATGTTTTTCTAAAAAAATGAGCTTTTTTGCGCATAGCTCTTGAACTGTAAATCCAGTTTAAATCAGATTTGATAAAATGTAAGTGCATTAGTAACTGATTTAACACTTAAAAGAAATAAAAAAAATACCTAGGGAAATACCCTAAAAATAAGCTTTTGTTGTCAAATCATGATTGTGACAGGCATGTCATGTCGCCCTGACATCTACAAGAAGAAAAAAATGTATGCTCAATCCAACTTTTTTATTTGTTAGACAACATGGCCTAGATATGCAGAAACCAAAATTTTGGGTAATGTATCTAGGGGAATTCCCCTGAGACGTTAATAACCAAAACTGTATTTTTTTCTAAAAAATAGCTTTTTTGCGCATATCGCTTAAACGGCAGCTCCAATTTGAATCAGATTTGGTAAAATGTTAGACATTTAAACACTCTGTTCCAATTAAAAAAATCATTTATTAGGGTATTTCATTTAAAAACGCAGATATTTTCCTGAATTATAATTGTGACAGGCATGCTATATCGTACAAACATCTTCAACAAGGAGTCGACAAATCAGACAAGGAATTGACTAATCAGAATAAAACATTAAGAATTGTTATACAACATAACCCACATAGGTAAAAACAGAAACGTACGTACTAAACCCAGTAG
>CH000951.1:169310-200414 GCA_000149265.1 Ciona savignyi | reverse complement strand
AAACAGAAACGTACGTACTAAACCTAGCCAAAACTTATCTAATAAACCCAGTAATTCCCTGAAACCACGAAAAACGCTTAAAAGAAAGCTTTTATTTAAAACATTTGTGGTGAAATGTTCGTAAATCTAACACGATTGTTCTTTTTTATCTACACATGGAGAAGAAGTTGGGTTTGATAACTATGGGACCCATGCGTTTATGCTTGCAGAAACAAACTACATACTCAGTGTATAAAATACAAAATGTGGTTAGGGACCCTGTATAGCATGAATATATGGCATACATCATGTGTTTTACAAATAGTGGTGGTTAAACACGTGGTTGACACTCTCTAGTTTTAGCCGTTTTCTTGATAACTTCGTATAAACGCAACTACACGCAAACAAATATCCATTAAAATCAAACTTTATAGGTTTTAGCAATTGTTCAAAAAATATGTAGTAGTAATGTTTCAAACGATATTTTTTGTAGTGGTGATGATTTAATCGACTTTTTAAAAATTTAGAGATTTTTGCTTGTATGCATTGTTTTGTTTGTATACCAACGTGAATAGTTTATTCAGAAATAAATGTCAATTTAAACTTTGTTTAAAATTAAGATATTTTGTAAATGATCTTATAAATACATATAATGTCAACGAAATAGATTGCATTTAGTGATCGAAAGGAAATTTCTGGAATGTTCTTACTATATTCACCTCTGTTGAGGTAATATTTATAACTTCGTTTATGGTTTGCAATATGCATAGGTGAGAAATTTAAAAATAGATAACTCAGAAGTTATTATTTGCTGAGAACTCTTAATAGATAATTATATACATTAAATCAGTTTTAATTAAAAAATAAAAGTTACATTACTTAAAAATAAATTCGCAGTCATTCGTTAAATGCACGAATCATTGTGATATTAAAAAAACACGACTTCCTAGTTTTAGCGCCAACAGTCACTCTTTTTGCGAAGAAATCCTCAAGAGTTGCGTCTTAATTCGAAAGATATTATTTTGAAAACAACTATGTCACGACAAAGAGTTTTCTTTGACATTACTGCCGATGGCAAGCCGCTTGGAAGAGTCGTAATGGAACTGAGAGGTGACGTGGTCCCGAAAACAGCCGAGAATTTCCGCGCTCTGTGCACTGGTGAAAAGGGGTTCGGCTACAAAGGTTCTCCGTTCCACCGTATCATCCCTGGTTTCATGTGCCAAGGTGGCGATTTCACCAATCAAAACGGCACTGGTGGCAAGAGCATTTACGGAGAAAAGTTCAAGGATGAAAATTTCACCCTCAAGCATGGTGGTCACGGAACCCTGTCCATGGCAAATGCTGGACCGAACACCAACGGTTCCCAGTTCTTTCTTTGTACGGCCCCAACCAGCTGGCTTGATGGCAAGCATGTTGTGTTTGGAACCGTTATCGAGGATAAGAATTCGGCATTGAAAGCTATGGAATCTCTTGGTTCTCAATCGGGCAAAACTTCAAAGAAGGTTTTGATCGCTGACTGTGGCCAACTATAATAATTGGGACTTTAAATTTTCTGCTGATTATATAATCTAAGCATCAACAACTTAAAGATCCAACTGCGTACATTTAAACCTGACTTAAGTTCTCTATTTCTAAATGTTGAAGTGTTAATTTTATAACAATCATGACTATTTGTTACAAAACCTTTGTACATTCTTTACACCATTATGCGAGACTATTTCGTAATGCCACTGCTTTATTCTGTTGCATTAGTTGAACTAAAACATTCTCGCAGTGAAAGTGAACTAATAAATTCAATGTGCATGCACTGTCGGCAGGTTGTTGGAAGAAGTTAAGGTTTTATTCCTAAATACTTTGTGGTCTGTGGTAAATGGCCTGTAAGATAATGTCGGAACCTGGCGCGATACACAATAGAAATTCCAACCAAAAAAATGATGAACCAATGGAAGTGGAGACTGGGGATGCCGACCTTGTTAGGTAATATTGCAAGCAGTGTGTGCGGCTCTGTTTCAATTAGATGTTTGTTGGTTCAAACCACTGTAGCAGGTAAGTATTTTGAGATGGTGGGAAAAGGTGTATCTTCTGGGATGAGTGTTCAATTATATAGATTGTATATTACTGGTAATTGAAATGTTTGTAATACAGAACAGTAGTTAAAAATCATGATCTCCTTGTAACTAATTCTATGGTCCTTAAATTTTATTTCTTATAAACCCAGTACTGGTAATTAAATTGGTGTGCCTCTAATTATTACAGCAGCGCTTGTATCGCTTGATAAAAACTAATTTTAACCCTGTCCCTGTCCTAAACACTTATCTTAACCCCACAACTAACTTCAACCCCAAACCTAACATTACGATTATAATATTCATTTAAGTTTCACTTTTTTTAGTTTTCCCTGAGACTTAGGTAATTATGAAGTATAGTAAGCGATCAAAGTGCTGTAGTAATTAGAGGTACCGATTAAATTTTGGGAATCACTTATCATACATTGTTATGTAAAATAAATAGAGACATTTGAGTGTTTGGTGCTGGGTTTTATCAGAGAACCTATTGTTCCCAATTACATATGAATATTGATCACTAATAAATTGCGGTTTTGTATGTGAAATTTCATGGCAGCAACCACAGCATAAATGTACCTTTGAACATTCATTTATACTTGGAATTAAAAAAAAGTAACGTTTTTTTACATGCAGGCGTTAATGTTCAAAATTTAACAAAATTAAAACAGCAGATATTCCTGATTGTCTGCCACTGAGCTCCAATTGTGTGCAACACACTGCAATAGCTCTGATAACCTAAAAGTGGGCATATTTTGACGAATATTAAGTTATTTTTTGCACTTTAAATTTGGCAACCCGCGCACTAGTAATCTTAAGAATACTTATATGATGCACTATGCGTTCTGCTTTAGGAAATAAATCACAGATATATATTTGTTGGTATGTTTATACACGAATAAGTAATATTTGATTTTTCCACCAGCTTAGCCGAGCAGGAGAAAGATAAAGGAAACAATTGCTACAAATCAAAAGATTATTACAATGCAATTGACCATTACACCAAAGCAATAAGTAAGTTTGTCATTCAATTTATTGGATCATCAATTGCAAACAGATCTGTTACACAGTTGTTTACAATTTTAAGATGAATTCTCCATTCCAGCGTATTGTCCCGGGGTGGCAAGTTACTACAGCAACAGATGCGCCGCGCGTATGATGCTGCAAAAGTACAAAGAAGGTTTAGAAGACGCACAAACTGCCATCAAAGTGGATCACACTTTCGCAAAGGTATCGATAAATAATGTTTAATAATATTATTATGTTTAAGAATATTGAGATAATAATATTTGTAAATATACACACAACTATTTCCTATAATGCAAGTGCATTAGTGATAATAGTGATAGTTTATTCGCGGGTCTTTTAATCACGCTTGTTCATGTTGTTTTATACTATATTCAGTAGGCCTATACTTGAAGCCATATATGAATACCAGTAGACCAACAAAGTTTGTTGCGCCGCACAGACCTGTTTGATATTGTTCCTATTTGACTATTGGTGTGTGGTTGAAGTTGAATATTGGTTAGTTCGTGATTCCAACGAAAAAGCTGCATTAAGAGTAGATAACTTTATTTTATGAGAATTTACATCAATGATTTAAGTTGTCCAGTTCAACAAATAAAAATACTGTTATACGAATATAAGAAGTTAAAATGTTTTTAACATAAACTTCAAAACTTGTCATATTTATTGCCACACAAGTAATAAAAAAGCGATCGTTTAGGACAATTAATTCTTGAACAGGAATTAATATTAAATATTTTAACATTGAGAGTAAAAACAATATAATTGGTTATATGTTATGCACATTCTCCTGCCGAAAGATTATCATCATAACTGTAAAATGCTTTTAAATTATGACTCTACTAGGTTGGAGCCATACTGTTCGGATTGTAAAATATTTATTACAAGAGATAAGATCTGTGTGCAAACTTTGTTGGTGTAATCAAACCGAATTTATTATACTTTAAGAAAATGCTTCTCTGAGCAATTTTGTAAATAAAAATTATGTTGTATTGGCAACAGATCAAAAACCATAACAATGTATATGAAAGAATATCACCCTGACTTGACGTCATTAAAAAAATAATAACAAGAATTTTCTTGTTTTTAAAGGGTTAAAATGATGTAAATAAACTTAATGAATAGACATAACAGATTTCCAATGTGATGTGAATATAACAAATCACCACCATTTATCATTACCAGTATACCAGGGTTATCCAATCACACTATTGTGTTAACCAATATAGCATAAATAAGCTCAGCTACAGATACATTGAAAACCCATCATCCCCAGGCGTACATACGAGAGGCCAAGTGTCACATCGCGCTGGGGAATTCCCAAGCTGCCCTCCTTGCACTGCAGAAAGCGAAAGACCTCGATTCGAGCAACGATCATGCGGTGATGGTGGAGGTGGGTGTTACAACTTGTGGATTGGCGTCGCTTGTAGGATAGGAGGATTGGATATGTTTGTCTCCGTGAATGGGAAAACTAAGAGGGTTAACATACGGGCAATCGTCAGATCACCTCGCGCCCACCGTCGGGTTACCGGAGCTTGTGTGCTATGTATGATTCACACGTTCCTTAATTTGGTAGAACCCATTAATCTGCTGGGTTCAGGCAATGTCAGACCAAAGCACAACTCAGCATGGTCAACTATGGACCAACGGGTTGCATACGCCTTTCTAATATAATGTTTGCAAGCTGTCACATTTTGTAAAACGGCCCAATTGTCAAGAGTAAACAGCCACCTTTAGAAACTAATGTGTCGATAATACCATTAAAGTAGAAGAAAACCCAGTTATTATAGGAGTTATTATAGCAGATGCTTACTTAAAGTGGAAATGTATACTTTAGTTGGAAAGCGTTGATTGTGACTACACGACCTGACAAATAACAACCTCTTAGAATTTGATTGTTATTGATATTAAGTACGCTATTCTGTGCTAAGTTTCAGAGTGAAAAGTAATTTACATGTTTTTCATAAAAGTGTGGTTTGTGGAAACTTTTTAAGTAGTTGGGAAATAATCACTGAGAAGCCATCATTAATTGCTATTTGGCTGGGACTGTGATCACGTCCCAATTCCTCATTTTTACACAAGGATTATTCCTGTTTTACCTGGTCTGTTCAGCACACATGAGGACATATTATAAACTAAGAGTATTTGCCCTTTTATTGTGGTTAATTGGGTGTACATTTCCAACCACAAAATGTAACTTCTGTTTATAAAAAAGTTGCATAAGAATAACTAAATATAGTGTTTGCCATTCGTTTATTTATGCCATTTTCTACAAGATTAAGTGAAGCACTGAATAATAGCTAACATGCTGTATAATGTGAAACTGATATATAGAGAGTTGTGTATTGCTACCATTATTAAACTGTATAATGATTAAACCATTCGATATAGGATTGATTGTTCAAGTTTTATCGACAGAAATGACAAACGCACATCGCGTTATATAACACCTCTGTTGATCTTATAATCGGGTTAAGCTGTTGCAGTGTGCTGTATATTATGACCTAGTTGTTCTTTTATTTAGGAAAACTTAATAAAATAATGGTCCACAAGACCACAACAATGGAATTTACTTTATTTGAGTCTTTCAAATATCAATAAATAAATGAAAAAACTCGACAAAAATTCTCAAAAAAAAAGTAATTCTGATGACGGATAGCGATTGTATTTACCATTTAGTAAATTACAATGAGCGGCAAATTATCACAATAAAGCGGCAAAAATTATATTATTACACCGTAAATAAGCTTTAGCAAGATGTGGTTGATATGAAGCCATATGTCCCCGATCATTAGATGTTGGAATGGGAATCCCCCCTCCCATCAACCACGGAGGAGATGCTCGCGGAGGTGAGAGATATCGTGGACGACTCCATCTCCTCCATGATGTCTGCCATCGGAGATCAGGTGGAACGGGACTTCCGGGAGCGCGAGGAGAGAGCAACGAGAGGGAAGCAATCCAACGAGAGTTCGAGCAATCATGGGGTGAAGAGGAAATGGGTTCGATGCAAGGACGGGAGATATCGGAATCCCGAGGAATTTAGTTGATCTGTCCTGTCTTCCATCTGATGATGTTTTGGTTGAAGAAAATATTTATTTTGTATTTATTCGTTACAAATGAACATATAATAATGTAAATAATTTAAATAAAATTAAATATAACATACAAGGATATTACAACTAATATATATTTTATTAAGTTATATATGCTACACTGTCATTAATGTTTTAAATTTACCATTTTTGTGTGTTTTTTAAATGCATGTTTTGTACAGTTTTTTTCCAAAAATTCACTGTGCGATTTACGTTTTGTTGCAAGACTTTTTAATGTGAAATACCAAATAAAAAACAGAGAGATCAATCTGCATGTTTCTTTCAAGTTTAGCTTAGAAGTAGGAGATAAGAAATTCTTTAACAACAAGTTTGAATTCCTGTTGCAAATTGCAGGTGCGCCACGCCAGCACGCTTGCAGAGTTTGAGAAGCAATCCGAACAAGCATCACAGAGGAAAGATTTCCGCCAGGTTTGTCTTCACTGGGTTTGTTCATAGAGAAAGTGACAATAGTGTTCGGTGGTGTGGCTGAGTGGTTAATGTGACCGATACATATACCGACTTTTTACAATAACGGTCCTAGTGACCAGCCCATCATGGGTTCGAAACTACCTGCAAAAATAAGTAAATAATTGGAAATAGTGCACATGCTAACCCTCTGATGCCCGATTATGATCGGTTAAATAGAAATGGTGTACATGCTAACCTTATGATGCTCGGTTATAATCGGTTGAGAAGTGACATTTGTTCCATCGCAGGTTGTATATTGTATGCGACGAGCACTGGAAATCTCCCCAGCATGCGTCCATTACCAAATAGTGAAGGCTGAGAACCTGGCTCTCATGGGGAAATACGGTGAAGCACAAGATATTGCAGTGTAAGTGTGGATGGTAAGGCTGGAGCTTGTTTGCGCCGATATAAATTGTCATCAAGTTTTGATGTCACAATAGAAATGTCTTTGACACCTTGGGTACAGCTGGGTGATATATGAGGTCTCTGGTCACACATTTTCCCTGTTGTTATTCAAACATGTTTACCAATGATATAGGTTGGGAAGCACAGAGAAAATTGGTGCATCACTTCATGCTAACAGTTAGAATTAGATCACATAAATCTATTGTAGTGTCGACATTGCTGCAATTTTAATTAAACCAATGAACCACCGGGTTCAGGCAATGTGCGTTAAAACAACCAGGCTAATATAACAAACAAACCTGCATGTGTTTCGCCTGCATAGTTGTTGCTATAGAATTCCTGTAGTGTCACCTTCCAATCCATCACCAGAGGAATACTACGGAACGACAAGATGAACGCCGACGCCGTCTACGTGAGGGGAATTTGTCTTTATTACGATGACAACATCGATAAAGCTGTCAGCTTCTTCACACATGCCCTCAAGCTGTCACCGGATCACCACAACGCCAGACTCACTCTCAAGGTCGGTGGTGACTTTCCATGAACATTTAACTTTTTGCTCTCTAGGAAAGACTATCTCCCAAATATAATCAAACAATTTTTCTTTTTTTTCCAAATATAATCAAATACATTTTTTTTTTTTAATTTTGTATATAAGGTTGAGGGTTAAGTTATTTTTTTGCTATGACTAGTAACTGTAATCTAAGCTTGTTATATGACTTCTACAGCTATTTTCCAAATGTACCTGTAACCAACAGACAGTATTTATATAATGTATTCACCTTTCAGCCGAAAGGTTGTATCAAAACTGATCAATAGCTTGTGGGTTGTATATTTGGGCAAGGCACTTAACAGACAGTTTGGAATTATAGTTTTGACTAAATCTTAGTATTATACAACACAATGCAATAGCTTCGGAAACTGGACTGTGGGTGCGAGTTATCACGCTATAAGTATGGATACATTTTTTCATGCGATTTCCCACTTCCCGGGACAGAAATGATAAATTTATCCTTCAGAACAGGGATATAGTCAACATACGGCCAATCTACCGGGTCCAGCCCATGATTTTGACCGGCCGCGGACTGTATCTAATCATACCCAGTAGTTAAGATATTGAATACTAT
Source organism: Ciona savignyi (assembly GCA_000149265.1). Classification (NCBI taxonomy): domain Eukaryota; kingdom Metazoa; phylum Chordata; class Ascidiacea; order Phlebobranchia; family Cionidae; genus Ciona; species Ciona savignyi. The sequence continues at coordinate 192,254 of CH000951.1, read as the reverse complement.
TCATGTAATAATCTGTCCCACCAAGGACTTCATTTTCCCACATTTGGCCCGCCAACTAGAGAAGTTGCCCACCCCTGCTTCAGAATATGATCAAGATTTATAAATGTTCCCACAGAAATGCAAGTTACTCGCAAGTAAAAAGTCTGAAGGAAACGAAGCATTCAAGTTGTGCAAATACCAAGATGCGTACGATATCTACAGCAACGCGCTGGAAATCGACCCGAACAACAGGAAAACGAACGCGAAGTTGTTTTGCAACCGAGCGCTCGTTGGAAGCAAGGTGGTTTATTTTGATTCTTGGTGCTTAACTATAAATTAACAAAACTGAAATATAATTATTTTTCGTTAGAAAACTGAAATATAATTAAAAACAAAAAGCAAGAAAAACAGCAAAAAACAGTAACGTATCTATAAATACACAGTGTCAAAATAGAAGTGACTTTTAAACTTAATATTGCAACAAAAAGAACCGACTTGCACTTGGTCATAACTGGGGTATTATTTCACACACTAACTCATAAATCAATGCATTATAGCAACCGCACATAATTACTCTCTTATTACCAATTACAGCAAAAATGTGTCATTGATTGCTGATATGCAGTTATGTTTCTTTTTTAAACAATCCATTATTTATTATCATTTATACTTCACTATGCTATTGCATAGTTAGTGCGGGTTATCCAACGTTATTAAACCCAATTACCTAATTTAATGGTGGCTACATATTGAAAATCTTCATTCAAAATGTGTATTATCACTATTATGTATATTTTGTAATAATCTTTAATATTTCATGAAGGGCAAAAAAATAAACCAAACTACAACTACCCAGCTAGTTGCAACACAGCACATTTATTCCATTCACACTTCCCTGTTCTTTCAGATTGGGAAGTTAAAAGAAGCAGTGGACGACTGTTCCAAAGCGCTGGAACTCGATGATAATTATATTAAAGCTTTGCACAGGAGAGCAAAATGGTAAGGCTAATCGCTCACACATTATATGTTAAAGTCTGCATTCAGTCTGAATGGTTGAGCTTTTTCTTGAAAATATTGCAAACTTATAAGTGCTGGGCTAAGTGCCGTTATCCAAAGGTAGAAATTATATATTTTGCAAGTTCATTTGAGTTGTTAAACTTGTGGCGCAAGTTGCCTCTTATACTTCACTCCGACCACCAATGAAGAATTATATGCGACAGTGGGGATATGACATTGTAACCATGTTCTAAATGACCATGCACTTGTGCACAGGGTTATGCATGCATGTTTGAATTGCCACATCAACATACTGGTAACGCAATCAATCAACAGAGTAATCAATCTAATCCACTTTGTTAACTTCCCATCACGTACAATTAAACAATCTTTTTCTTTATGTGAGGTTATATAACAAATAACTGAAAATAAAGTAACCACATGTTCTATAATACTTAAGCCTTTAAATATCTGAAGCACATAACATGTTGATGTTTTCCATGGCAAAACGCAATTATTACAATATAACAGTTCGCTCATACAAGGCACTTTGTGTTATGTCTACTTTCTGAATTCAGTGTTTAGACATTATTGTTAACAAAAACAATATCTACATTTAACACACTGCAATGACATAAATATCCTATACCTTACATGTCTGTGAGGTGATCTGATGATTACCAGTGTAATAATGCAACTTAACGCAACTTTTCCCATTAACGGAGATACACATGATTATTCCATCTACCTATGGTTGTTGTGTAACACCCAGCTCATTCCAAACAGCCACACAGATTTAGAAAATTATGACGAAGCCGTTTACGATTATCAGAAAATATTCCAGATGGACAAAACAAGAGGTTAGTTATGTATACGGGTATTGTGAGAAGATATATAATATGTGTAAATACCAAATAAATGTTGGTTTATTTGTGTAAGCGGTAGTGCTGTGCATATTACTAGATCATTATTTCTGACTTATTAGTCTTTTGGATTAGTGGCCTTTTAACCAGATGGTTTTAGCTTCTAAACTGTTTGCTAGCTATCGGTTGTGTCTTTGGGCAAGGCAATCGTCAGATCACCTCGCGCCCATCGTCGGGTTACCGGAGCTATTGCAGTGTGTTGTGTATGATACACAAGTTTCTTTAATTTGGTAGAACCCATTAATCTACTGGGTTCAGGCAATGTGCCTTGCCATAGGAGAAAACCAACTAGCTATCGACCAATTTCTGCAACATTTCGGTTAAAAGGCGACATACTAACCCACCAGACTAACCTGTCACCCAACCATCCACATTGAATACCCCCCCCTGCAGAGAACAAGCGAATGCTGAATGAAGCGGAAGCCGCACTCAAACGCAGTAAGAGGAAGGATTATTACAAGATACTGGGGGTTAGCAGGGACGCCAGTGATGACCAAATAAAGAAGGCGTACCGGAAGCAAGCATTGAAATTCCACCCAGGTATGAATTGGAAACACTGTGTAGGAATGTGCTGATTAAAAGTTTCTCAAACTAAAACCATTGGATTCAAGCAAGGTCTGCTAACTGCCTAGCCCTGGGACAATCAGCCAGTAATAAATCAACTGTTAATTAAGCTGCTGTATTTCAGCACTTGCTTTCTTTTAATCTGATTTTGACTCTTAGCCACCAAATTATATTGATATCATATTTTCCTTGTAGTACATATGTTTTTTTTTAATTGTTATAATTTTAATTTTTCATGGTGTTGTATAAAGACTGTCATCTTGCCTCATTTTTTTTTGCTAAATATAAAGTGTGTTGGTGTGTGGTCATTTAATTAATATACGAAACCAAACAAACCCCCCCCCCATAAGACCGGCATTCAAGCGCCACACCTGAGGAGAAAGAAGCCACCGAACATAAATTCAAGGAAGTGGGCGAGGCGTACGCTGTGTTGAGTGATGAGAAAAAGAGGTAAACTCAAGTTCTTTCTGCTTTTGTTATTATTTTTCTAGGTTAATATTTATTATTGTAATAGGAAAGTAAAAAAAATTTCTGTGTGATAACTTTTTTCTGTGTAATAAAACTCGAATTATGTTTGCTTTTATTTATTTATGTTAATCTTTATCATTGTAATAGAGTAGTGAATATATTTTCATGTTTTCTGTGAATGGGAAAATATTGGAGAGTTATTACGCGGAAAATCATGAAGTTATTTCATCTCACAAATACAGGAGGCATGTTCTTACACAGGCAATCGCCAAATTAACTCGTCTATTGTTGGATTATTGAAGATTTTCGTTTCGCTAAGTACCTTGCACAAAGACAAAACTGACTATCTAATCTTTGGGTTGCCACACTTTTTGAATCAGGGCCCAAAATTATTTCAATTAGACTGGTGGGCCAGAATAAAAGAAACCACGGGCCAGATTTACCATGCACACAAGGTTGCCCATGTCTGATTTAACCTCTCTGCTTAGCACGAGGTTGTAATTGAAATGATGAATCAGAAGTCTGTGCATACAATACATGACTGATGTCAGCTGCAATATTAAGTGTTGACATTGTGTGTTAGGTAATAATTTAAGGCGTCAAATATTAAGTGAAGTTTATGGCATATCTACCAATATATTATCAATCCCGAATCGGCATTAAACATTGGATGATGCGCAGGGGAAGGTTCGATCGAGGAGAAGATGTGGACGGCCCCTCCATGCAAGATATCGATCCCAATAATATCTTCCAAATGTTCTTTGGGGGAGGAGGCATGGGGGGTGGCATGGGTGGGGGAATGGGGGGACACTCTTTTGGTGAGACTGTTTGGAATTATCATTATCATGTGTTGTTAGTGGGTAAACGCAGCGGGTGTTTCGACATGTTTAAACATCTGATTTCTTCCCATCGTCGGGTTACCGGAGCTATTGCAGTGTGTTGTGTATGATTCTCACGTTCCTTTAATTTGGTAGAATCTATCATTCCACTGGATTCAGACAATGTCCGTTAAGTGTCTTGTTCAATGATACAACCGACTAGCTAGTAGATGGTTTCGATCCCAAAACCATTCAGCTGCAGACCATCCACACTCCAGCTACCAAGCCAACCTCCCAAGTTGGTTTGTAACAATATTTCCATGGTGTCCGACATAGAGACAGCATAATCAGCATCCTTTCTTTACTAATGGATTCATATATTTGGAGGAATAACTGATAACATTATTCCCAGGGGGGCAACATGAAGGCTTTCCAGGCGGTTTCTCATTCCAATTTGGTTGATTTTGTTTCTTATTTCTATTTTTCTACCAATTTATTTTGTGTGTTTGACAAACGTTTACGAAACTGTAGGTATCAAAGCTGAACAGGGATAACATTGTGGAGTTTCGGAATGTAATTCGTAAAATTTTAATTGCAATACATTTCCAAACTCTACGGAAAATTCTTTCTTAGCTTCGTTACAATATGAAATATTATTAATTATTTATTAAAGGCTGGTATTAGCCTTTTGGTGAAAACTCTTTTTTTAAATTCAGAAACATTAACTTTTTTTTCAAACCTCTTAAATTCATGTTTGATATTTTTTTAAATTTATAAATTGTGTGAAAATACTTTTAGTGCATTTGCGTAGGCACGTAAAGCCATATGCAATGTTATTTTCTTTCAATGTGATGTTGTAGGAAATGTTATCTGATTAAAAATGCATTGATCTTGAAAATGGTTTATTAAAAACAGAACCTTGAAGGTAATAAAATAGCAAGTGGCTTGTGTAATAGCAGTAGCACATTTATAAGTAAGCACAAGAAATATCTTTGTAACGATGCAACAGTGTGTTATCTGTCCATGGTAGATTGATGGTCGAGCTCCTTCATTGGGATTTCTTCTTTCCCGTGTTTTTTCTTCATTATCTTTCCACCCTGACATACAATCAACTGATTTTTGAATTCTTATATTTGTTATAGGAATAGGATATTCATGTTTATCCCCGTGAATGGGAAAACCAAGGTGGTTAACACACGGGCAATCATCAGATCACCTCGCGCCCATCGTCGGGTTACTGAAGCTATTACAGTGTGTTATGTATGATTCACATGTTCCTTCAAATTAGTAGAACCCATTAATCCACTGGGTTCAGGCAATGTCTTTTAAGTGCCTTGCCCAAGGACACAACCGACTAGCTAGGGACCAGTTTCGCCTCTGCGACCTTTCGATTGAAAGGCGACGCACTTAACCGCTGGACCAACCGGTTATAGAGCAGACATGGGGCAAACCACGTTGGATATTATCCATGTGTTGCATGACTAAATATTGATGTCACAGCTAAATGCAAAAAGTGTGCCCACCCCCGTTACATAGCACATCAATGGTTACTAACAGTGTAAGCGGAACATCTGAAAGTTTATTAACCCAACCGGCCATGTTGCTATCTGGTCTTTGAGGCGTTTTTGTGCCTTTGTAATCACACGATCATATAAAATACGGCAAAAGCTACCATGAAGTTGGAAATTATTTGATTACAATATGCGTGGATTAATCAAACTTCTTTCATTGGGCTTTGTGTACATGATGAATATCAGTGTTGCAACATCCGATACTGTCCACAGGGACCTCTTGTCGTACACGATCGGTGGATTTCTTATTATGTAATTGTTACACAAATGCCCTACACCATTCACACACACATTATTAAACAAGACGGAACAAGTCTTGGTGAATCGAGTTCCACATAGTATTAAACAATACGGAAGGTAGAGTCCCACACCCACCTGGTACCCCAACACACCCCCAGTCACCCCCGCCATTGCCACCCCTCCAGTGACGCTTCCCACCTTCATCCCAGCCACGAATCCAATCGGACCCCCCACCACTCCCCCAATCACCGCACCTACTATCGGGAACATGGCAACCTGGGTAGAATGGATACAAGCTGGGTTGTAGAACGCATTCTAAGATTGAAATATAACTTACAATGCAACGAAGAGAAAATTCGCTGACAATTTTGCCGCTACAAAGTAGAACTTTAAACTCAAATACCCAGAATTTCTATGTTTTCAGAAATGTAAGTTCAGTTACAAACTTGTGTGGCTGAGTACCGATACACGATGCACATGTTTATGCTGCACCTGGTGACTAAAATGTATTTGCGAGTGGCCAGCGTTGTTCCTTACCTTCAAATAGGAAGCCTTTTTGAGTTGTTGCTTTCCTACTTCAACGTTTCCAGCAGCGTCTTCTATATGATCTGCGATCGTATCCACCGTCTCAGCTTGATGGTGAATCATCGTGTTTATGTCATTCATGAGCGCGTGGAGCTGTATAAGGTCCTGTGGGGGTCGACACAAGTTATAAGATGCACTGCTTGCTAACATAATTAGCTGGTTAGTGTAATGGGTGAGAATGTTGAGAGTCTGCAAGCTGCCCAAATGCTTTTGGATTGAGACCGTTCGCTGGCTGTACAGTTGGCAAGGTACTTAGTAGCTTGCTGTAATCCAGTGGACTGATAATTTGCAAAGTGGATCACTGAGTTTTAAGCAGTTGATGACTGGTTTGAACAAAAACAAAATAACACGGACAACTTTTCAATAATATAAAAAAGAATACAAGGGTAAATCCCATCATACAAGGTGCTGATTTCACACCTGGTTCAATCGTTCGACAGCTTCTATATCCAGCCCATCATTGTTTAAATGCACGATTTCCATGTCTTGCTCAAAAGCATCTTCTTGCTGATTTTGTGCTGTTTAATATGGGGGTATTGTTACAAATTTGAGCTGTAAATATTACATGATGGTGTCATCAACCTATATTGTTTGATTCTTTAAATTGTGGCATGACTTCAAGAGTTGGTGCTTTGCCTGCAATATCTATTGAAACGAATCTTACATGAACACACTGCTTGTGCTTGAAGCTGACCATGTTGCTCCCCATCACTCTGCATGAAGCTCATGAGATCCCTGGCGTTGGGGGATCTGCTGTGCAACTCGACGCTGTGCGTTGCTGCAATATTCTTTGATTTGTTGCTGTTGGTCATGAAATCGACCACTGCTTCTCGGACTTTTAATTTCGCCGGATGCACGCGAAGATCAAAGTCATCAAGATCGTCCTCCAAGATGAGAAGTCGAACTTTTTCAACGTCCACAACCTTCCGGCTGATCAACTGTTCGAGAAAATTATGTTTTAAAATTCTGATAACTGTGCTGAAACATACTGAGTTGGGGAGAAAGCCAAAAAGTTGATTGACACTGGTCGGTAACGGATCGATTAAGTTCTTGAGCAAGTAAACATTACTAGAACCCACCGAATTAATGAATCTATCGTTCATAATTTTATTACTGGGTGTTCATGCAAAAAACAAATAGCAAGGCCAACTATATTCGTGCATACTTGTACTGTCTCATCAGCTTCGGAATAAGTGCAGTTCAACTCCTCTTTATTTCCCAGCTTCTGTGCAGCCTTCATTTTCGAGCTTATTCTAAAAAAACAAAACTGTAATATATATTCATAACATGCTTCATATAACGAATGAATGCTTAACTGTGTGCAGACAACTTACAACCATTTGTACGGTAGCTCTAATTACTACATGATCGCTTGGAGGGCTAGGGTTACAACCTATAGTAATTAGAGGCATTGTAATTGTGTTTGATTGTCTTGTTCTGCTTTAGTTTAACCTATTAATCCACTGGGTTCCATGACCTCTACTCAGTTCCTTGACAAGGACATACGCTACCTTTAGTGTTGCTTAATTGAAATCAAATGAACAAACTTGAAATCAAAATTAAAACTTATTTTTGCCTCGGTTACCTGTACAGATCATCTAGTTTATTGGGAACAAAGCTTTCTACAAAGTCATCGACAAAATGCTCGATTTTGTCGAACGAAAGTTTTACGTTCTTCGTTATCTTGACGTTTAATCCAGGAATGTCAAAACACTCATTGTCGCTCGTATTTGTCTTCCATAAAAAGTTTGATATATTCTGTGGTACAGGTGGCAAACCTATAGTAGGTACAGGAACAGATAAACCAAACAGTTTCTTTTTATCAAAGTTCATACCATTAAATATACGCCTGCCAATAAAATAAGCATAAACAAAATCATATATCTATACAATTAAGAAAAAAAAACTAATGTTTTACTGGATTTTTCATGCCGGTGATCGGCTATCAAACCAAATAAGTCGGAATAAAACACTTCCTCTAATACTCTCTGTGTTTCAATATTTTGTATACAAAGACAGCTGGTCTGAATTGTGACGTCGGAACCAGTGATGCATAACCATGGGAAACGCGGAAGTCGTGACGTTTTCTTATTCAAGCGAAACGAGAAATCAGTGACGTGGTCGGTTCGGCTTTTACATTCAGTTCGGAATATCTGTTGTTTCGTGCAGTCGAGTTTGTTTTACAAGAAACAGGATAAAATAAAATGGTAAGTTAATGTTATAGATACAATATAGGCTATTTGTATCAGATACTTATAATTATTTCAAGTCGATTGGATTCCAGTTAAATTTTTGTACAATTTAAGTTAATCCTGAAATGCCACAGAAATTGGTTTATGCAAAATCGTGTGTAATTTATATCTTACGTCCAACCCAGGCATTACCAGCAGCAAGTGGAACATCTGTAGGAGGGGGTGGGCGATCTCCTGGAAGATCAGGACCTCGGTAATCATTTCATTCTATTTTAAAATTATTTGGAATGTGCATTTTTTGAGGCTATGTAAGGGACTACACAGTATATTACAAGCGAAACCAAGTATCATTGTCACTAACATGAGCTGGACGGTTTATGATATAACCAGTCCCACCCATGTTTTACCGAAATTTCACCTCCTGCTTAAGTGTAATAACTCGTCCTGCTCAATTTAGTGATGAAAATACCTTATCCTACTATGTTTTGCCATATAATAATATTGTGTCCCTCTTGCCACTATCTCTCAGAATAGTAAAACCCTTTTTAGAATACTTTTTACAAGTTTTAGCATAAATTGCTGTTGCTTATTGGTTTGTCTGCCGATTAGCATAGAGGCCTAAACATTTAAGATTGTCGAGCTCATAGGTAACAATGACTGAAAGGTAGAGTTCAAAGCGACTTTGTCATTTAAACTGTTATTAAATTCTTAACAAACTCACTAGATTATTGGTTTAAAATAAAAGAAATGTACTTAACATTTTTAAATTTTGCAATACCTCCAATAACCTGACCGGACTATGGGCATGAGGTAATCTGACAATTGCCAATGTTATAACCGTTTACGCTCTATTCACCATTGGGGTGCGTATAACATTCTGTGTAATTTCCTAATAGGAAACTACTACAGCTCTAATACATGGTATAATTCAAACAGCCCCCATGTTAAATGTGCTTCCTTTTAAAGTTAAAATACAATATATATATATATATATATATATACAGTAAATCAATGAGTTTCTTACCAACTGTAAAAAAAAAGTACTCATTTTTTTAGTATCACTATAGAAATATCAGCTTGGTTACCATGGTAATGTTGTGTCATTATGCGTCATTAGTTCTTATTTTTTGCCAAATACGCTGTTTCTTTTAGTTACCAAATCTTGTTAAATGCTGTTTAATTTGCATATGCATTAGAAAATGACTAATATGTTGATGTTCTGATTTGTATCAACCACATTTGTGCCGCAGAGCTGGTGCCGGAACCACCGTTCGACAGAGGAAAGCAACCCCGACCACTAGGGCGAAGAGCACTCCCGGTGGTGGAAGTGGTGCAGGAAGTACTATGTGGAGATTCTACAGTGAAGATTCGCCAGGACTTAAAGTGTAAGAATGGAATGTTGCAATGTTATTTCTATAACTCGACTGACTCCCTTATGATTTTATAAATACTGGGAGTGTTAATACCACTTAGTATTTAGCTAGTTAATAGAACAGTCATGGCTTATCATGTGCATCAAAAGTACCATTTTCCCCAGTGGTGGATATGCCTTGCATAGTGCCAGCAATAGTTGAACAATAATATGTTAATCTGGTTGTTCAATTAGTTAGTCAATATTGCAAAGGTAAATTTGTCTAAAGAACCAGGATTAACTATTATAATAAAGAATTTATGCAATGTATTAGATGACAAACACATCATAATTTAACAGAATTTAAAGGAAACCCGAAAAAAGGAGTGAAAATTGATTTATTTTTTTAAAACTAGTTTCTTATTACACTTGCAAATTCCCAAAATAACCAGTTTCTTTTTATTCCAGGGGTCCCGTACCTGTTCTAGTGATGAGTCTACTTTTTATTGCTTCAGTTTTCATGTTACATATTTGGGGAAAATACACCAAGGCTATGTGAAGTGCAATGTTTTATCGCAACCTTACAGATATTTTCATGCATAGTGCTTTATTTTATAAATCTACTGCTGGGTTTTAAAGTCCGATATCCTGCCGTAATAAGAAACTATTTCAAAGACAAATATTTGACGAATTAATTGCACTGGTGTTGAATTTACATGTTTTCATTTGCAAGTTTTCAAATTGTGATCAACGCGTGTTGGTGTGGTAAATAAAGAGGTTAATATGATTATATGTGGATAAATATCTTCAAAGCAACGATTGAATACGTCCACTTTAAATAAAAACGTTTTTTGACAAATTTTGGTTTTATTTAAGATTACCCGAACTCTCTGGAACGCGTTCTGGTAAATTTTAACAAAGTAGTAACAATGCGATTTTCCCTTGTCGCCTAATGTCTGATAGTTTAGTTTATTGTTTTACTCCTTCGTTAGAATAAAGAAGAATAGAACAATTGTTTCAAATTAAGGAGACCGGATAAAACGGCAAAACTACAGTAGTTAAAACACGTCAGTGACTACACACATTACAAATTAGGGAAAAAATGACGTGGCCGTTAACCTTACATTAATAAATATAAATTTTAACAGAAAACAATTTAAATCATAATTGACTTTTAACAGAAAACAATTTAAATCATAATTGGGGGGCCGGCTTTGGGATTACGATAAAAACAAATATATTGGAAATCGCGGAGATATTTCTTTGTGACCGATATTGCTGTTTTAACTCTACCACATTTTGCCATGGAAGATAATATAAAACATCTTAATTTACACAATGTGTTATAAACCATCTTTATTTAAGACTATGGACTACTTCTAATCTATTGCTATTTGAATTTAAACGTAGGTGTTTTAAATTAGAAGGCGCTTTTCCCTTTGTTGAAAACGAACACGAAATCTTTACAATTAATCGCATTGCCCGCGGTAGTTACTACGTATTCAAGCAATACGTCATAGAACATCAAGTAATATGAAGAAGAAAGGTAATAAGTATGGTGGGTAAGTGTTACAATGCAATATTCATGTCGTTTATATCAACTGGTTCTTGCACATCATAAGATCATAACATTCTCCCCGATTAAAGAATATATTGCTTAGAAAAAATAAATAAACTAAACAGGGAATAAAAAAAAATAAACACCCACCTATCTGACGTTAGCCCATGTTATAGGTAAATTCAAACCAGCATACGGTAAAGTGTAAAATATTAAGCGTTCGGTCATTTTACTACTATAAGCAAAAGTAGTAGCAGTGTTTACATTGGTGGTTTTGAATCGACTGGATATGGGGGCGGCTGCTGGGTATATTGTGGTGGGGCGGTTGAATACTGGGTGTTGTAGTTCGGGTTGTAGCCTTGATTGGGCACCGGTTGAGCTGTGTACTGCGTTGTAAAGTTGGTCTGATTATCTAACTGTCGTGGGTATGCTGCATTCGGATGAATAGGTTGCACTGGTACTGGCTGGATTGCGATGTTTTGGTTTTGCTTTCGCAGCATTCTTGCTCTGTAGTATCTCCCACATAGTACAGCAATCAACGTTAACAGGGCCGCTCCTGTGGTGACGCTGACAGATACGATTCTGTGAAAATAACCACGACGTTGTGAATTACTGGTAAGATAGATAGTGGCTAACTATATTACTTACGTCGAAATTGGAAGCATTTTGTGAAGCCCTTTGAAACTTTCGGCTGATTTGATATTCTTTACTTGACTTTTCGCGTAATGTAAACGCTAAAACGAAACAAAAACTAAAATCCCTGAAAAATTATAAGGAATTCAAAAGAAAATCAACTATTGTACAGTACAGAACATGTCAGAAATAGTCTAACACTTCACATATAAGCTGTACACCTACACACTACAGGTTTTCACGGTTGAATAAATATTCTAGTCTTATGACGGTGAGCTCTCTATTGTTAGAAAACAACAACGGAATTTCCGCACTGCGGTTAAAGTAGGGAGAAATGCTTAGTGTATCTATCATGTAAGAACTACCATTACGTAATTTCCGGGAAACTGACGTAAACAATAAAAACGTCATTTAGCTGACGTAGGCTATTGAAATGGTCATCAGCATAGCACTGTGGTAGCACAAAACATCGGTCCAACAACCTAAATGTTTCACATTGAAAACTAGCCTAATAGGCCAACTTCACAATTAGTTGTTTTTCCTACAATTAAACTGACTTTGTGACTTTCAACAGCGAACAGCACAAAAATCTACTTAAAATTGACTCTTCGCAATATGTTTTACACATTTCGCATGCCCACTTCAAAGCTTACTCGTCCCCAAACGCTGACGCGCGACACACACCGCTGGGGGCAAGTCTAAAAGCCGTGTGTTGATATGCGGCCAACCTAACTGTCGTAACGAGTTAAACAATCAATTTAACTAGAGAATGGCAACCACGTGTTTAACCACCACTATTTGCAAAATATTTTTTTTGTCATATATTTATTCTACAGGGTCCCTAACCACAACACAAATGTTTTGAATTAAGGCTCTTGTCAAGCGCTGTAGTGAAATGAAGCTAAATTTCATTCGGCGAATTGGCTTCGGGAAATTACCATGGGTTTAGTATATAAATTTCTGTTTTTACATATCTGGGTCATGTTTTCTAACAATTCTTTAAGTTTCAATCCGGTTTGACGACTCCTTGTTGGAGATGTCGGGGCGATATAGCTGCCTGTTACAATAATGATTTATAGGAACTAATTTCCCTAGGTATTTTATTTCTTTTTTCTCATTGGCACAGCGGCCGATGCCCACTAACAGTCACATGCCTTGCTTGCCAAGCGTTTGACGAAAAAACGGACAAAAACAGTAGGGCCTATGTGTCCCATCTTTTTTCAAATGATACCCATAATTATTATATATCTTATATACCGTTTATGGTTGGAGAAATCCACATTCAAGTATGATTGCCACTTCCATAGCCCTTGCGTTTTTTTCCATCACGGAGATGTTCTTTTGTCGTTTGATTTTGTTGTTGGGTTAAGTTTGATATACTATTCGGTTAGAGCCTGCCGAGTATACCGAGCCTAGTTCCAAAACCGTGATGCGGTAGTTCGTAAGACCTTTTCTATTTGATTTTGTATATGTTTCGGTCGCGTTTTCCATTCGGCCACACGATCGTTACTCGAAAAATCTCTTCTATTCTACTTACACGTTCGAAACGTTTAATTTCTAGATTGAGTACGTACATTGCACTGGTACACTGGTACAATTTGTCATTTAGTTTATTTATATAAAACATTATACTAAGTACGAATTTCGTTTACTTAGAAGAAATCGTTTCCAAAATCGTGGAGACAATAAATGAAATGGAATACTGCGCATGCGCGATGAAAAATAAAGACAATTTCGTCACCACAGTTAAACTTAGTGTTCTCGTGCAAACACAAACAATACAAACAAAATCACAAACTAAAAAGCAATAGAATCGGATATTCATGTTTATTTAGTAACTGGGAAAACCAAGGTGGTTAACACACGGGAAACCGTCAGATCACCTCGTGTCCACCGTCGCGTTACCGGAGCTCTTGCAGTGTGTTGTATATGATTCAAACGTTCCTTCAAGTTTAGTAGAACCCATTAATCCACTGGATTTAGGCAAATGTCTGTTAAGTGCCTTGCCCAAGAATACAAACGATAGCTAGTGATCAGTTTCGAATCTGCAACCTTTCGCCTGAATAGCGACGCACCAACCCAGCTAATCAGTTGGGTTTTCTGTTGATAAACGGCGTGTGTAATAGTAAGCCTACATACACTACCATCATACGGGGTTATAAACGCACGTACTGAGATAAGATATTGGGGAGTAAAAGTGCAAGGTTCTTTATATATCATGAACTCATCAGATTACTTTATGTCCAAGATGGAGACACAGATATCGTTCAACCGACTTGGACAAGACAGGTTAACGCCACGACATTCTAATTTAAACTGAAATTGACGGAAAATATCAAATGTTCCTAAAATCCAGAGGTTTAATTTGTTTATTAACACAATCAAACTTTAATTATTTTATCTGTATCCCTAAAGATAAAACACTCTTCAGCCGAAAGGTTTTAGATTCGAAACTGCTCGCTAGGTTAATGTTTGATTACCAGCAGGATTTATTTATATTGCACTCGCTAGACCAGCAGAATTAGTTTATATTGCACCTCCTAAATTTCATCATCGGATTTAAATTCCTTTCCATCGGACATGTAGACATGTAAGGACACTGGATGACGTAACGCCGTTTTACGACCGTGCGTTCAACGATGATGTGAAGACACAGATCATATCCAACACCGGTGTTTACGGACCATAAATCAAGAAAGAGTTGGGAGTATTTACAAAGCGCTCCGAACATTTAATCACCCATACCCCCATTCATGTAACTTCATTTTTAACTGCAGGACAACGCACACAACTACTTCCATTCGCCTCGTTATCCCAGTAACGAGGACTGCAGTCGTCCAGTGCATTGATTCAGCTTGAAACAACTACACAGACGTAGCTGGTATGGCAAATAAACATAGAACAGTTACGGTAAATTTGGATCATAAATCCAGTTTATGTTGCCCAAGCGGAGTTGCATGCTAAAATTAAAATAACAATAATGGCCCAGCTGTTGGGCTAAATACCCGCAGTCATATTGTGTTGGAACTTAGTTATTAGAAGAGGTTTCTTCACTTAATGTGGTCGATAATCAGTCATTTGTTTAGTTGTAAAAATGTCTAGCATTTCAAGTTTATTCGAAGACTTAAAGCTTGCTAACATCACAAACTAGATTTATCAGTTCTTGAATGTTAGCGATAGAAAAGTTTTGTATTGCCTATATTCGCTGACTAAAAAAATAAAATGTTGGTTTAATTTTGGATCATTAAATTGAGTTGTAAGATAATGAAAGCAGAAACACCGGAAGATAACTTTTCAAACCAGTCGTAATGATACTTTATTCTTTATTACTTTATGTAACAAGTTATTTGATGTGCCCTAGAATAAAAATGACAGTTTTATATTATGTATTCTGCTTGCTTCATATTCATGTTAAAGATATGCGAATTCCACTGGCTACTTATCCTAATTCTGTTCGTTTTGCCGTCTTTTCCTGCTTGTGTCGTGATTTTATTCGTCTGCCCATTTTTAATACTGGGGCAAAAAATGAATAAACTAAAACTAAACTTTTCGACGCCCTTAGAAAAAGACCCGATTTATTAGAAATCGCTGAAGATTAATTTACATACTTTTCTAGATCGTAGACATCTGGCGCATTAAATATGTCACAACTATGAAAATTGAGTATGTCGTTGTGTCAGTGCTGACTTTGATCATCGGGCTCGTAGTAAACGGCATCGGACTCTTTGTTTTGTTCCGATACCGACGTGTGTGTAGAATGAACTTGAACGAAAGGATATCGTTATGCATGATCGCTGTATGTGGTGCTGGGTGCGCAATATGTGGAACCATGCCAACTATTCTATCTACAAATATGGATCACCATCTGTACCCGATAAACACACCTGCGAAGGTAAGATTGAATAAATGGGAAAGATATTGTAAATAAACATTTTGTGCGATCTTTATGCCCCTGTGCAATGTATTTGTCACATTGTTGTGCTTATAAACGTTGAAAAAAAAAAATATATATATATATATAAATAAATAGACATTAGTCAAACCACAATTCTGCTTTAATATACAAACCACTGGGCCACACTTTTGGTGAATTCTCCTAACTATTCCTCCCCAACAAAGGCTACACATTACTGCACCAACAAACACCTGTTTTAACATTAACTGTTTTAACGACTGTTTGTGTTGCCCCTCGCCTCGGGTCATCAGATGAAACCACGATTTCAATCATTTGGTGGTTTTTACCAGAATAATAATAAGTCTTCCTGTTTAACATCCATCAAAACTATAATAAGAATGTGGACTTTTCAAAAGGTCGAAGGTTCAATACTGGTCGCTAGCTAGTCTGTTGTGTCCTTGGGCAAGGCACTTTTCGGAAATTACCTGAACCCAGCGGATTAATGGGTTCTACTAAACTGAAGGAACGTGTAAGTCATAGACAACACACTGCAATAGTTCTCCGGACGAGGTGATCTGATTGCCCGCGTGTTAAGACGAATGCACATTTCAGTACAGTCGTGTGGCCGAATAGTTAACGCGACCGATACATATACCGACTCCTATATAAAAAAAACGGTCCTGGTGACGAGCCCATCATTGGTTCGAAACTTGGCTCCAAAAAGAATGCATTTGACAACCGGGGAATCCCCAGATATACAGCCCGTGGTGCGAAGCGTTCGGGATTCTGAATGTTCTGTTCATGTCGACCTCCTCCTGTCTTCTCGCGATGCTCTCCATCATTCGTTACGTCATCGTGACGTATCCGTTCCGTTGTGACGTCAGATCAACCAACCAATGGCTGATGGTCGGTCAGGTGACGATGTTGATATACGTCATGGGGTTTTACGTCATCATCATCGTTCTTATAAACTTGGAGGTTGGATTACGTCATAACGACTCTATGAATTTTACCGACGTCACAATCGACAATGAATCTTTTGTGACGAAAATGAGCGATTCGTTTCGAATCCGGGATATTATTGGCGAAGTGGATACTTATGGGTCGAAACACTTCGTTCAAAACTCCACAAACACATCGACGCATGTAAGTGATCACCACCCCGTTTCATTTATATCAGCGGACACCAGGAGCGCCCTCTTGTGCGGACCCAACTGGACGGAATTGCCGAGTTATTTCATCGCGGCGATGGTGGCTTTCTATGTGGTGCCACTGTCTGTGGTCGTCACCTTCTATTTCCTCATCACAAGGACCGCGTACAAACAAGTCCGAGACATCCGACGAACACTTATCCGACCCTCTGTCACCTCGGGTCGAAGTTCGTCGTCTAGCAGCCTTGTACAATGCAACACTGAGCCTCAAACTGGTGGTGGTGTGTTCACAATATCCAATCTATTATCGGGCTACATGCGACCCTTCAAAACTTGGCACAATATCCATAAATCGCGAGTTACAAGACGGAAAGCGACACGGACGTTTTTAGCGGTGATACTGTTATTTTCCGCTACTTGGATTCCATATTACGTTTATTACATCATAGAGTGTTATGTGACGACACAAGAGTCACGGTTCACTTCACCCGCGTCATATTTCATCACAGGCTTGGCACTAGGTGGACGAATATTTTCAATCGCTGCTTATGCTATATTGAACCGCCAGTTGAGGGCCTCCGTTCGACGGTTATTCCGTGAAGTGAAGCGATGCGCAACAAAATGCTTCAAATATTTGGAACGAAGACCAACTAGCAAAGTGACTCCTTCCCCCCGCGCCCCAGGGGAACCCCCTACATATGACGTACACACACCAACGAGCGGACGAAACATTCCTCGTGAATTACCTTCAGCATGGACGTAGCGAACTCACTCAATAATGTCCATGTTGGCAATTGTTAAACTGGGCCAATATGCTAATCCATTGTGCGCAGTTGGGGGAATTCCCTTTAAACGACCTTCCTCAATACTGGTTGAGCTTTACCACACACTCTTCTTCGGGGTATTTTATCGTTTTAATTAATTGTTTCAACAGTATTGTTTTCACCTACGTTCCGCTATATTTGTTTATTTATATCTTTTTTGTTAATGAAGTGTTTTAATGACACGTTTTGTCGCCCCCTTTCTTTTTCTTTGCCGTGATTTGCTTTATTTGCCATTATTTAATACTGAGGTAAAAATAAATAAACTAAACTAAACGAATTATATGGATGAAGAAGACGTTTATATTCTGGTGGGTGGGAAATATATTTTAGAATTTCTCCACGGTTATCTATAGGGATAGGATATTCATGTTAATCCCCGTGAATGGGAAAACCAAGGAGGTTAACACACGGGACATCGTCAGATCACCCCACGCCCACCGTCGGGTTACCGGAGCTATTGCAGTGTGTTGTATATGATTCACACGTTCCTTCAATTTGGTAGAACCACCAGACTAAGCTGTCGTACAAACTGATAACTCGCGCGCATGTTTCAGTAGCCAAACTTTCCTTCAGTTATAGCAGAAACAATTTGTCAACCGGGCTCAGGCGATGTCAGATTAGTGGTAACCAATTGAATGTGGTCACACAACCTATAGTAAATCGCTTGAATTCTAATAAAACAGATGGACCGACATTCGCTTTTCAACCATTTAACATTGTAGCAGCTGTGAGTTCACGCATTTCTGCACCAATAAAAAAGGAAATACAAAATCGTTTTCTATATTTCGTTGAAACATCTAACTACACTAACACAATGTATCACAGTATTACAATGTTGATCGTGTAGAATTTGGGCTGAAAACCACAGAAGCACCATGTGAGAGAACATCCATAAACACCACATATAGAAATATATGATGTTTATGATTATTTAAAGAGTGGGCCCAGCAGTGTGGCATCTGCTTCAAGTAAAGTGGTATCTGTTGTTGAGCCAAGAAACCTGGTATAAGAGGACACCATTCATAATTTGTTCCAATTTTTTAACTTATTTTATCTATTTTTTTTAAACGTTTTTTATTTTATTTATTTTTTTAAATGTATTTATTTATTTTGGTAGACAGCCAAATATCCCTAATGTAACGATGGCTTCAAATGTCCAAACCTTGCGGATAATTCAAAATCTTTGACGGCAACCATAACTTTCCCATCTTCGTGGTATTTCTTCAAATCCTCACTTGATACTGGGCAAACGCAGTAGAACTTGGTGCCGATGTCAATGTATAAGTTGTTGTCGTGGATCTATGGTGACACATTACAATTAACACCAGTCACAAACTGGTCTGACTGATTAGCTTGGCCGTATAAGTGCGACGCATTTATACGAAGGGTTGTAGGTTCGAAACTGATCGCTAGCTAGTCGGTTGTGTTCTTGGGCAAGGGTCATAACAAACATTGTCTAAACTAATTAAATTAATGTGTTCTACTAAATTGAAGTAATGTGTCTATCATATACAACACACTGCAATAGATCCGGTAATCCGACGGTGGGTGCGAGGTGATCTGACGATTGCCCGTGTGGTAACCCCCTTGGTTTTCCCATTCACGGGGATAAACATGAATATCCTCATCCAAACTAGATTGGCCATTTGTCTGCAGGCAGCGGAAATGTTTCGATCAAAAGCAGTTGTTGACGACCCCTTGTATTCTTGGGGAACTTGGAATTTGTCACTTAAACTGAGTGGATAAATGGGTTCACTCATACAATATCAACATTTATGTGCAACATACTGCATAATCTGACATGAATATTTACTTGGTATGTCACACCACCATACACGTTTCAAACAGACAGAACACAAAGTGACATAAGCCGTCTGCTGATAGGCCATTAAATTCAATGCTAATTTATTTTTACTTAGCCACACCCAGCAAGAGATATGACACGTTAACCAAATCCACTGAATGCTCAAATCGAACAGTCCAACATAAACATTTCCCATACAACTCCATACACACACGGGATACTTACCTTCATAATCCTCCCAACCACTTTCGGTAACTTCTGCGCTGAAAGATGGACAAACGGGGAATTCCTCAGAAGTGTTGCAAACGACACAACTTTCTATAGAAACAACATTTATTATAATTGCAGCAATTTATGATGAAATATTGACTTTATCCACGTGTGAGAGAAAATGCAGGTGCGTTATCACACTCATGTGTCAGATTGAAGAGTTTTTTTAAATTTTAGTTCACCTATTAATCCACCGGGTTTAGGTGACGTCAACATTAAGTTGCCCATGATCAACTCCAACAACTGCTGGTTTCAATCCATCAACCCTTTGACTGATGCTCGCCTATTCACCAAACTAATCTATCAGATCAGATATTGGGATATACAGCGCTTAGTATGTTGGGAAATATAATCAACCTGATTTTGCTTTGTAAACATTTTGGTAGGAATCAAATGTTTGTGTGAGTAAAGATTAATTTACACCTTCATCCCTGGCAGAACAGGTTATGACCAACAGGTTATAATTTAATTTGGCGGTTTAGTGCATCACCTTTCAGGAGTTTCAGCTTGAAGTTTGATTGAAACCGGTCGCTAGCTATTTGGTTGTTTCCTTGGGCCTCAGTTTAGTGAAATATTGGGTTCTACAAAATAGAAGGAACATTTGAATCATACACAACACACTGCAATAGCTCAGGTAACCCGACGATGGGCGTGAGGTGATCTGACGATTGCTCGTGTGTTAACTTCCTTATTCACAAGAACAAACATGAATACCCCATCCAACTTATACCGATGATTCATTGTTTGACGTCTCCAAATCTGTTTGCACTTTGGTTGTTTCAGTCATTTTCCTCATCCCAGTGCAAATGTGGCCATGTTTGCTTGCAAGGGTAGCGGCTAAGGGAATTCCCCTAGTGAACCTGTACATTACAGTATTGTGCAGACTCTTGAAGAGGGGGTGTGTCGTTGAGATGGCAACTGATTGGTGTCAGGTATGACAACTTCAGTGTTTCCGTGTGAGGAATACCTGGACGAATAAAACAAGATTATTATTTCGGTTTAGCTGCCGTCTATTTATACAAAATTTTAATAATTTATTGCTTTGAGACGTGTTCTAACGACTGCCGTTTTGCCGTTTTTTCTCGTTTTCCAAATTTTTATCAAAGGTCCTGCTTCGTGTTTTCATTGTGGATACAAAAACTAAATTAATGTTTAATATATAACATTGTATTGTAAACTAAACTTAAACCATTATTAATGAATCAATCACTCTACGATGACGATGTCAATGGGTATTTTCCTTCTTTAATTTTACAATTTATAATTGGGAAGTTGCGAGGTACAAATCACCATATCCAAACCAAGGGGATTATTAGGTTGTAGTAAAACAGAACAAAAATATCTCAACTAACTAACAGCAACAGTTGCGATTACCCGACAGTATGCATGAGGTAATCGCCTTAGCAATGACAAAATGCTTATGTCGATCCCATTACCATATAAACACAAATGATTGCCATTAATCGTTCCACATGGCAACCGAATGGTAATAATTCCCAAAAGACTGACAAACAGCAAAATGAGGTTTTGTAAATATATTAAACTCAGTTTTTACTTTTTGCTTCCACTTCTCTGCAAATAATTTGTAGAAGTCGTTTTCGATTCAGATCTATTTCTTCTCCACAATCTAAGTGAGGTATCCTGTGTGTATAGGTGCGGGCTTGTTGATATTAAGAAACCATGTTTTATTCCAGGGAAGCCAAGCAAAACAAATATCCAAATTTGTTTCATTGGAAATGCTCTGTATTCAAAAGTGACAAAAAATATAGAATAAAATGGAGTTTTCTGTAAGTTTTTCAACGCAACCAAATGTGTTTGATGTTTGGTCAACAGACAGTGGATGAAATGGTGCTGACCATACTAAGTATTATCGTAAGCTCATTGGTTTGTGATGCTGCCTTATTAACTTTAGTAACATGGCATCTGTGCACTCCAAACATCATCTTTTACATCTACAGAATGCATTTGGTATTTGAGTATTTCTCTAATTATATTGATTGCCCACAACATGGGTGAAACATGGGTAACAATGTCAACCCACCCACCTGGTATCTCTCCTGTATGAACTTCAGTTCTGAACTTGTGAGTGAATGTTCACAAGTTGTCATGCAATTAAACCTTTAAATTGAAGATTTCTTACAACAAGACCTAAGTACGCCACTTACACTGAGTAAAGAGAGAAACAGTGATTAAAATTTGGTGCAGATTCAGTGTGAAGTTCAGTAGCTTTTAAAAGGTTAAAAACTGTACTTATTATAAAGATTGGAGGAAAATGTCTTTTTTTATAATTATAAAACTGCATACATGATATAACAGGGACAAAAGAGAACACTATAATTAAATAATGTCATTATGGCAATCATGTAAAGAAAAAAAAACAAAATTCCTGTAATACACGTCGGATAAAAAAACAATAAAACAACGTTAACTTTTTCCTAACAAAACCCACAGTTAGCAAACGTAAGATAAAAATAAACCGATCTGGTCTGAAATCATTTTATCATCTGGATGGATGTCAACATAATTCGGACTAACTGTTGTCATCTGCCAAGTATCAATAAACCCAATGTCAGGGACATCTGCAAACTTTGCTTGAAGGATTTTACAAAGTCTGAAGCTGAACCATTCAGTTGGGACAACTTTCCGGGTGTTTCGGTGTCGCAAACATCCACGAATCAAGATACGAACGTTCGGCGACCTTTTCTTCAACATGACGACGGCAGCTTTGACAGCTTCCACACGGTGGAGGTAGTAAGCCGGGTCGATCAAGCAAAAATGCAACGCAAAGTTGAGAACAATAATCGCATTCTCCACCCCCGCGCCGATTGTATCCAAAGTATCTACAATGAACGGTTGTGATTGTGGGGGACCAGGATTATGTAACGGCAACCCATGGGCGCGGTAGTAGACGGTGATGTTGTATTCTCTATTCTCTCCATGTCTTGGTTGTTGCCATATCTCAGGGTGGTCTGGCATACTGCAAGTGTCATTCAACTTTAGATGCTGCAGCAAAACTAAATACCATTGTCTCATAGTGGAATCTCCGATTAGATAAACCACTTTATTCTTTAGGCAGTGTTTTCCATTTTCTATAGTTACTTCATTTTTGCACTGAAGAGATT
>CH000951.1:111598-154680 GCA_000149265.1 Ciona savignyi | reverse complement strand
GACATTACAGAATTTGAAGTTAAAAATTTATGTTACTCTTGAATATCATTCATAATTATTTTATATGTTAGCATTGTAAAACTTCAATTAATACATTTTTAAGAAAATTGGAGGCATTTTGATTTTAATCTGTGTTTGCCCAATGCATTATTGATAGAGATGTAGCATTTGTATATGATTAGGACCTAAGTCTTACTAAGCTTTAAAATAATGTATGTATGATGATTTATTTAGACTATTATGAATTATGGACGTAGCTGTACTGTTTTAGCTGTTTGAACATGGGTATAAACTGTTGCATGGCATTGCATTTTAAAACTTATTAATTTGATTTGGAACACATACTTGTACAGTAGATTAAGTTAACAATCGCTTTTCTACTTAGTAAGGCTGTTTGTGCAGCTAAATTCTGATGATGATTAACTGATCAGAAAAAAAATCAGTTAAATTTTTTTTTACTTATTGTGTAAATTCAATATTATAGATCGCTAAATATAACAAAAATCTAAATATTTTTAGATTGCTTAGTATTGAAAAGCATGGGAAGTAGCCGCCAATAATTAAGCCACATAGTTTCTGTAAGGTTTTTTAATTTCGTTTTATTCAGTTTTATATTGACCAATCATGGCGAACTCTGTATTTGGAAGGCTTGCACAGTTACGATACTGTCCACGTGAATGACTTTCGCGCTACAAGCTGCTATTGAGCGTTATATTGACCGACTAATAGGCAAGAGGCGAAGGATAGTTCTGTACAGTAATGTGAGATGTACAGTTGTGTAATTACGAGTTGTGCCGTTGTGAGCGTCTAGTTGCATTGTGGCGGTCGAGGTTATAGACTGAGCAACAATAAATTGGGCTGAAACGCTACAATGACGTGGATATTGGCGATTCAGGTTTAAGTGTAAAGGGTTATGTAGTAGAAGATTATGCTGTATTGGCTTCGTATTTTATTGTCTTAAAACAAAGTTGATTTATATTCTTCATTTTTATTATAAAAACAAAACTTAAGGCTTCTATTTGAATAGGGTAATAAATCATAAATATTACAAAACCAAATGATTTTGTGTTCTGAATTTGACCCGAGATTTAAAAATAAGGAATTCAAACTTTACTTATGTAGTGATTCAAATGTACTGCTACAAACCAAATTGCTTTTATATTTCATTTACACACTGTGGTTAACCAGTTCTTGGATAGTTAGTGGTTACCTCAAAACAAATACCACAACAAGAATTTTATAATAAGATGGTAGCTGTACAACTACTGTTAAATTTAGGTTTAATTTGATGTTTATACAAAGATTATTTTATTGAAAGTTACTTTTATATTTTTTAGTTCAGATGAATTTGTGTTATGTAGGGTTTCAAATACTTGTTTAATGTAATAGTTAAAGAATGGCTACCATTATGAAACTATCAACAACTTATTGTGTTCTTTTGCTTGCTTTGGTGTACGAGACATTACAATTCAAGTCGAAGGTATGTTTGACTATTTATATACCATTACCCAAATACTGAGCATTTTGCTTTACGTAATCAGAGTTTAAAAGCGGAGTATGTTATATAATAAAACAAAGAGGGATATGAATTTATAGTAGTATTTTATAAATATATATTAGAACGCTACCATTGTACGTTGTATGTACCGTGTATTTTAACCATTTCCACCACCCTCATATCTATTTTGATTTTAAACAATAAAGACTGGATAAAAATGGATCAAAATCTTTAAAATTTTAAAACTTTATTTCCAAGTATCAACTGTTGTGAGAAACACCGCAATTGCTTCACGCTCCCATGGTGGCACCTTGGGACATTGCTCAAGGAAATACTTGTAATATGAGTATCTTTGCGCAAGCTGTACCTTTCACAGCTTCCTAATATAACAGTTCGTTGTTTTTTACCGATGATGGTTTCCGAACAACACTTGAGTGTTTGGTTTAAATATTTATTAGTTCTTATGCTATTTCCACAATTTATAAAGCCTACCATTTTTTTATTCTATAATGACATATTTAATATTGTGATTACTGCTTGGTTTTAAATAATTATTTAAATGTATCTTGCATGGGTGATATCCTAACGATACACAATGCATATTAATGGTTCTAACCCATAATTTTGGTGCACTGAACTCAAGGTAACATTCCAATGGTGATTGAGTCGTAAATATGGTGAACCTCGTATAACCATCAATTTTATATGAATATAAGTATCGACCTAAAATACACAACTCAAAGAAGTAATACAACACATTGGATATTTGTTGGTATTGTCAAAACAACTCATCCGAAGGTTATGATCTGGTAGTAGTTTGAACAGGTGCTTAACAAAGTGGCCTCAATTCAGTGAATTTAAACAATATAAGCATCAATACATGTAAATATAACACATTCGCTGTTTTTTAGTTTTTCTGCCCACAAACAAAAACGCAAATTAGTGCTCCGTGCTATCCAGTTATTCTTATATTTTTTTTTATAATTATTCTAATAAAATTATAGTAGATAATGCCATTTTGTTTAATCACAATATAAGAACTAACCTGAGAATTATCTTTCACTCAGTTCAGAGTTTATTGTACACTTAACCTACTATTAATAAATTTTAATTAAATATATTTAATATGTTATTCTGTTTTTCAGTTTTAGCTTCCTCTATATTTAACGCATAGTTAAATTAAAGAAGGTATGGTGTGATTGTGTATTAGTAGTTGTGTTTATTAATTATCTTTTTTAGCTATTAGCATTTGCATGTTGTGATTAATTGGACAATCAAATTATTTATAAAGAATCAAAAATCTAAGATTTAAATCAATGTCAATGATATAATTAAATGATATTAAATATATCTGTTTACTGTTTATTTTCAGATTTGCCGTGTTAATTTTGATTTACGTGTGATGTGGTTTTGCCGTGGAAATGTGATTGTGTTGGGGTGTATTATTCACCGCACATGTTTTCTATCTTAAAACGTTGAGGTAATCGACCAAATTGGTAGTAGCCTGAGTTCAGAATATGTTGTTCAATCAAAGTCTACTCTCTGTAACGGATCTCTCTCTTTCTGTTTACCTGTCTCTCTCTCATTCTTATTTCTCTCTCTTTTCTCTCTCTCCTTCTCTCTTTCTCTCTCTCTTTCTCTCTTATTCTCTTTCTCTCTCACCTTCTCTTCTCTCTCTCAGCCACATTGTGCAAGAACAATGAAGTGGAAATTCCCATGTTGAGTTGATTTCTCCAGTCTTGTTACCATTAACATAATACCAAAATGCGTCATTCCTATAAATTATTGCCAATGTTGCTAAACCACTAAAATTCATAACCTTTAACTAAACTCTTTGTAATATGCTGGTAAATACTGGTATCATCATGTTAAAAATGAAATCATTCTATGATAAATACAACAAAATATCATCCGACAACATAACCTGCTTTCCAACCTGATTTACCTGGAAATGCTTTGTTCGATTTTGACTAAAGTTTTAATTCTAAAACGAGTTTCTATTGTTTCCTCTATTGCCACTTTTTCCAATGAATGACTTCCTGTTGCTTGTGTTAAATTACAAAGCTTGCCAATATTCGTTATACTGGTCTCTTTGGTAGTGTTAAGCAGTTTGGAAATGTTTTACTTTTAACCTCATGACATCACATGGTTTTCCTGGCGATGGTTGTCGTCAATAGATGAGGAAGTTATCTTCATAAATTGCTTACTCAGGCAACACAGCACTTTCAACAATGCTTTATATCTATAATCGTGCTGAGCAAGATGTGAGATGTATAGGAAATTATGCTGCAAAGTATTTATTACAATGGGCAAGGGCATGGAAAGATTTTTAAAACTTAGAAAGCTAAAATATATTAAACAGAAGGTTTTGGTACTTAAGTGTAGTTTGAATACTACAGTTTGTAAATGACTACTGATAGGATGTATGTATTTTACTCGTTGACCATGCAAATAGCAACATGTTTATATGAATTTATAATTTTCCCCCTGAAGATTAACCCCAAATTGACCACCACACACCCATAGCATATGTGAGCTAACAGCTGTAAATATCTCCTATCAAATAATAAATTCCTTTACATTTCTATCCCTTCAACTAATTAATGTGAATTGTCGTTCCTAAGATACCCGATACCCATCACCTTCATAAGTATCAAATGAATTGGATATTTTGTTGTTCGTATTAAAATGACCTGTTTAGGTGGGTTTAGAGCAGGGGTCTGCAAAGAGCCATTTGAACCGATATTCCACAAAATAAAAATCACTGGGAGCCGCAAAGCTAGTCATATTTTCGCAATTAAGGAAACAACACTGTGTGAGATAAAGACGCAAGTGTTCTTCTGTTTGTTTCATTTATGCATGGGTGTTAAACTTATTAAGCGCTTGAAACAGTAGCAATAAAACGAATAATAACTGCAGAAAGATAAAAGAGCCGCAGGTTGCCGACCCCTGGTCTAGAGTGTTAAACTGCCTTTGACATGCAATGAGTGATAATAATGCATCATATGTACATGCTCCAGTACTTAATATGTTAGGGTATTTCCCGGGTAAACTGGCTGTTTAGGCCCAATTGTTTTCTGAAATTGAAATTCATTTTAAAGTTTTCGGAATTCATTTCATATATCTATAACTTTTACTTAAAATTAGAATACGCTTTCCAGTCCTAAGATATTGGGCATCAAATCATCAAATACAAAATAGTGTCTACTTGTGTCTGCTGTGGTGTTTTCTTGGAGGATTCCTTTCTTTAAAATAAATCTCAATGCAAATAACTAACGTCAGTTAGTATTACTGAAAGTTTTAATCTAATTGGATGTTCTATTGCTGCCTAACAGTGAGCAATGGCTGCACCAGCATCCCACACAAAATAAATAAAATGATTGAAATTAATATGTGTCCCATAATAAAAATGCTTTTTTAAAATATTAGAAAATTTTTTAGTTCCATCTTTAGATGAAGTGAAGTATTAGGATATAACGCTCATTGTACCATTATAATATTAATAAACTGGTTGTAAGGTAATGAAGCTAATTTCATTATATGGAAAGCTGGAATGATTTTATTCAGAAAAAGAACAATTCCTGCACCCTGTTTAAGCTCCATCTGTTTTTGCGAGTTGCGAACATTAAATTCCTGAAATTCTTTAACTGTATCATGGGTAACGACTGTATAGTGTGTTAAACATAAATGTTAGTTTTATTCGGTATTATGTAGCTGTAATAAAATATGTGATACTTAGAGTTAATGTTCTTTTGTTTTTGTTGCATTAATTATTTCACATGTCCGCCTAAATTTCGTATACTAATGGTATTTAAATATATTTTTCTTCTTAATAATGTATGCGTTTGATACCATACAGTAGTATGTATAACACTGGGAGTGCTTAGCAATATTAATCTTGCAAAGGTAACTATGGCAGAATTTATTTGCATGTTGTGCTTCAAATTAATTATTTGTAGTGGTAGCACACACAAGGTTGAATATATATATATGATTTGACACTAATCATAATAATTCTTTTGTTTTAAAACAGATATGTAATGAATCACAGAATTCCTTTTTATATGTGTAAATACAAAATGGAAAAACTAATCTATTTAATTTTATGTTTTATTAAAATTGTTGTAGTATTACATATAGTATTTGTTCTAATTTTTGTGATAAGTTTAGAAATACCTATAAAACATTTTTTTGGAACATTTATTGGCTTATCCACTTATATTACCCACCTATTTATATGACAATGTCATTGTTCATTTTTCATGATTCGTAAAATGTCAGACACACAATAATAAGTTATGGTGGTATGGTTATACTTAGATGAGATATTATATGATAGCAAAGTTGAAACTTTATTTTTTAGAACCCATTGTACTATTATGTATCCATATTCCATATATATATATAACATATTTAAAGTGTTGACAATAAGGACTGTATGTAT
This sequence comes from Ciona savignyi, assembly GCA_000149265.1. Classification (NCBI taxonomy): domain Eukaryota; kingdom Metazoa; phylum Chordata; class Ascidiacea; order Phlebobranchia; family Cionidae; genus Ciona; species Ciona savignyi. The sequence continues at coordinate 148,738 of CH000951.1, read as the reverse complement.
GCCTGTGACGATGTTTATAACATCCTTTTATAGCATGGCTGTGCTAAATATAGGAAATTTCTTATCTGAAGTGTCATTGTGCAAGTGAAAGCTATGACGTAAACATTTAGTTTATACTATGATCAGTGATTATACAGTTTTCTTTAGTTTTGAACCTTACTATGTTTGTTTTTCTTTTCTAGATTTTTCCTTTTATCAATTAATTGTTATATTATTTCCAGGCGGCCCGCCGATTGTATCGGGACAAAAGGTCCAAAATGCCGCAAGTATGTCCCTGACGGGTGAGTTTAAATTTATTTACTTGATTGTAAGCTCGATGTACAGGACAGTAGTTAGCTAACTGTACGCTTGTAATATTCCTCAATTGTTAAGGTATTTTTTGCTACCAAAATTGAATATCAAAACAGCCGCATATCATTAAGATACCAGTACCATCCATATAATGAAACTAGGTAGTAAAAACCCAGTTGGTCTTTTCATCCAAATTAGATTTTTAAAGTTTTTCTTAACATATGTTTCGTTGCAACCCAGTTAATTCTATTACCAACCACAGATGGTATCCGTGGGACAACGGATCAACCGGAACCCCCCTCTCCCCCATCAAATGCTGTCCATGCACACGGTGTCCCGATGATTCTATCTACAGCATCGACCCGTATATATCCGACGATTGTTGGGAGGAAAACAGCAATGTTATTTGCTATTCAACGTAGTGAGTGTTTGTCTACCTCTCTATTTACCTGTACTTTGAACTTTCTTTAATGGTTTCCCTGTTTGGAAAATAATTTGAACTAAATGATCCTTGGTTTTAACTTACTGCTGGAAAACCACCAGAAAATTGATAGAAATGCTATTTTTGAAAATACTGGTAAAATTATTTATTATACGATGTTTAAAGTACAAAGACTTGAAGGTAAAAATTGTTATTTTTTTTCGTTTAAAAACTGAGTAACCGTTTCAAAGCAATAGTTCTGCCAGTTTAAGACTATCATTTATAAAAACCTTAACAATCTGTTTAAATGCACATTGCTTCGCAAGTTTTTCACCTAATTTATTTTTGCCTGGTTGACAAACAAATCACTTTTTTGTTTGACTCTTTACAAATACCCCACATACTGGTATCGATGATAACCAGCCATGCGGCATTTTGCACAAGTAGTTGATTGTAATGAATGAGTAACAACCATCTTCATGGGAAGCAATATTGTGAAGATACCACTGACATCAATACATTGCAGCGACGCATGTCGGGACAGGAATGAGGTGTGGTACAGCCTCACCACTACCACTGTGGCACCAAACACCACAGTACCCAGCACCACAACAATCAGACCAACAACCACAACTACAAAACCACCAACCCAAGAAGGTTGGTTTGAAATAAATTCAATTTCCACCACAATTTAAGTGATTCATTTAAATTTGCATTTTTGAAATGTGTTTTAAAAAAATAACCATATTCACAATACTAGCTTCTTAAGTATATAGTTGTGCTTAAATGGACCTGATTGCAGTCAATAATGCTTACTTGCAAATTGTAATGTTGTTATTTAACTTATACCATATACCTCCAAACCAACTGGAGTTGTCATTCATACCACGTTGCCAGGATACTTGTGTTAAAACTTGTTTGTGTGGAATATCGCAGATGTTTAACAATTAAATTTCTATGCTTGCATTGGCGTTATTGGAGTGTAAATCACATGATTGAGCTACTGTTATAGTAGAACCCATTATCCCACATACGGGGAACATACGCTAAGATTTAAACATGATTACAGTTATAGTAGAATGCATTATTTCACACAGGGGGAAACATAAGATTTAAACATAATTACAATTATAGTAGAATGCATTGTTCCACAGCATTTATACTATGTATGCTCAGTGCCTTGTCCAAGGACCAAACCGACCAGCGATACCATATGCTAAGCTAGGATGTTGTACATTAGAGGCTCAGCGTATGTGTGGGTGGAAAAGTAAATACAATAACTTTGAATTTAAACTGGTAAATAATTGATTGGTCAAACTAATCGACTTGGCTTAAATGTTAAGAGATAGTTTGATTACTTGATTAGGTTTGAGTCAGCACCAAATAATTTCAAATTAAACTTTGCAAATAATATATTTCCACCTCCCCAGTTATTGCAGTACCTTCGCCCCAGTACAACAATACCGCATTGTACGTCATTATTGGGGTTTTGCTGGTGATATGTGTTTGTGCAATCCTGTATTGCCTACTGTGGAGGAAAACTGATCTTTTCAAGAAACTGAAAAATCGTTTTCGTTCTTTGTGCTTGAAGACCAAGGACCAGGGGCAACAAAGTAGGTTAAATTTGATTCAAAAGCAAAAAATAAACAATAGAATTATTTATTTTTTTCGATTAACAGTGATTTAGATTTTAATTAAAACTTATAATTTAATTTTCAAACATACACGCAATATTATTTCACTAATCAATAAATACCCAAAATATTTTTTTCTAAATCTTAACATGTATAATTGACATATTTCATTTTCGTTTATGTTACACACAGCGTGTTTTAATATTTTTATGACAAAAGTTTCAGAATGTTTGGAACATTGATATTGTTTAGTACAGGGATGTCCAACCTTTTATTGTAGTGGGTCGTATTGTCACTTGAAACAATTCAATGGGGCTGCAGAGTCTTATAGTTATATATAATCCTGTATTCCTTTTGCTCACATACTATATATATCCTATTATTACTGCGACCCTAAAAGCTGTCTGATACATTTTAATTAGGCTAAGATTAAAAGTTCAAAATAGTACTTGAAGTGAAAATGACTAGCGGGCTGCACAAGAATCTCAGGTTGGAGGTTGGACATCCCTGGTCTAGTACAGCCAGGCTCATTGCAATTGGACACCGACAAAGGACTTGTATCAAGTTCCCAGTAATATTTGACAATAAACAGTCCATGTTACACAATGGTTTTCTGGTGTAAAGTTTATAAGTGTTTAAGCTGTATAAAATAAGTTTAACATACAGAAAAATTAATATACTTAAACAAAAGGTGTAATATTACTATTTGCGCAAAGATTTAGACTTTTTCGATATTAAATCAATAACTTTAATTTGATTTATTCATTTGACACTTCCACCAATTGATTATCCCACAGTGGTGCCGATGTTCCGACAAGATACAGTGGAAGAAATTAAACAGGATCACATTGAGGGAGGTATGTATTTCATATGTATTTCATATTTGCTACGACTAATTAGTCTGGTGGATTAGTGCGTCAACTATAAAATATAAATTGTGATCGAATTGTTGTCTCTACAATGCGACAACTGATCATGGTAGACCATTAGTCCCCACCATAGAGGCTTCTTGTTGTATACTTTCCACTTCAGTGCATAATAGTTGGTTGTGCTCATTTTGTGGAACAGTATATTTTATTATCATGTGTCTTATGTATGACACATTATTTTTTTACTAATTGTATTTATTAAGTTTTTCATAATTGAACCCATTTTCCCCTTTGTCAGTGAATTCCTTCGTAACCTTTTTGCAATAAGACTTTCTTAATATATATTCTAGGAATCAATTGCGTCAGTAATATCACATTTATATTGGAGTTATAAATTTCATATATTCATTACCCGTTCAAATGTGCGAAACAGATACATTGTGCTCCACAAACCCACCTTAGAATCTTTATTAGTTCTATGCTTTGCAGTTTATTCTTCTATACCTCAGGGCGTATTCCTCTAATTAATTTAACTACCCCAGTGTTTTGATAAGGGTGTGTAGTGTTTCGCTCATTTGTTACATTAAATTCAAGTTAAAGAGACAGGATAAAACGGCAAAACTACAGTAGTTAAAACACATCAGTGAAAAGACATGGTGTACTGGGGGGAAAATGACGTGGCGTTAAACCTTACAATAATAAATAAGTAGCTGGCACTATGGCACTTATACAAGGTCTAAGCACCCAACAACCCCAATAATTATCCAAATAACCAAGTCTTGCTTCCCTCACAGGTGATACTGCTGGTCTGTTGAGTCCACCACCTCCCCCTATGGACTATGATCAAAGTAAGTCGTTCTGTGTATTTCGTGGGAACGATGTTGTTTCCTGCGGCTAACATACGATCACATACCGGTATTCATACATATTTGGAAGATCTAATCAAACTTCAACTTTTACAGTTCAAGCTGCAGCCCCCATAGTGCAACAAGAATCATCACTTGGTAAACATATAGTTGATCGCATGCATTCGTACCATTATCAATATTTCTTCTCTCTGTTCCTAGTTTTGTTCCCAATTTGCATATGAATTGTTTTTGAAGGGTTAACTTGCATGGTAACTAATAAGGTAAAAAATTCTCCATTTCTTTTTGGCTTGGACAAAACTAAATAGACTAAGGTTAGGATGGTAAAGTCATGTTTTTTTACATGTATTGGAACGTTCCCACACGCGAAATCGTCAGATCACCTCGCGTCCATCGTCGGGTTACCGGAGCTATTGCAGTGTGTTGTGTATGATTGAGACGTTCTTTCGACCAGTTTCGAACCTGCAACCCTTCAACTCGACGCACCAATCAAGCTATTTGACTACAAAACGAAAAGGAAAATTCACGATAAAGTCGTCGTAGTTTAGTAAAGTGGGTTAAGGTTGTGAGTTTGGATGTTTGGAGTGAGGGCTTTACTGTATAGTTTAGTACGATTCCCCTGTCTTCATTCGATATTTCACCAAGTTTGTTCATTTCATCAAGCTTTCCTATTCTTGCTTTGAATCTGACTCGAGTTTAACTCACTCATAGGTGGAAAGGCAGGTAGCACGGAGTATTCATTTGGTTCAACCTGCGATGTTAAGAATACTGAACAAGATCGTAAGATTTATGATAGTTAATGCGAATAATTACGCCAAATGCATTTGTAGTAACGCTTCGTTCTGTGACCCATTTCTGTTTCTGTTGTTTCCTTATTTAATTTTAATGGATATTTTGAATTATTTTACTTTACCATCCATTCTGTGAGTTTTAATATTAAGTATTTTAAAAATAAGCTTTTTAAATTTTAATGAAAAATTATCAATTATGTTACTTCACCACAAGTATTTTACTTTTCATATTGATTTTAATGGATATTTTAAAATATTTTTTCTTCACCATTCATTCTGTGAGTTTTAATATTAAAAGAATTTTACTTGCCATACCATGTTCATTGTTTAACATTCCATCCATCCCAGGTTACCCCGAGCACATGCCCCACCCACCCACGTACCACCCAGCCCACCCGATGCCCCCCCCATCAGCCCCACCCCCCCTCACCCACGCCCCGCCCACAAACGGCAACGGCCAAAATTTCTTCGCCCCGGTGGAGAACGTGACGATGATCCAAGTGTTGAGCCCCTCCCACCTTATTCTGCACGGCAAGCCCCACGTGGTCCAGATGGACCCTGCTCCCCCCCAATCATTCCCATCACACGATGGCAGCACCAACAGAGCAACCAGCTTCACGAGATCGGACCTGGACAACAATTCCTCTCTGCCATGCAGACATGGGGTCACAACACCATTTGGTACTTTGTCTTATCAGCTTTAGTTTCAAGGAATGAGTTTAAATAGAATTTCTTCCAGTAACAGACTGGTGATGTAAAATAAATAGCATATATATCACAAATAGACATTATTTAACTTAATTTATGATCAATTCCTAACTATTTTCGAATCCTGCATGATTATGACAAATAGTGGAGTCCTGTGCTATCTATTCTTGAATGTTGCCATATGCCGCCCACCAAACTATCGACATACATTTCCCCATATCAGGCTCATCTGAACAACCATCCACGAATTGTTCCACCATCTAATCCCAACCTTTCACACAGACTCGGTGGGTGAACGGCCGACCATCATGTCACAGAACGACGTGGACAAGACCGGCCACCCCTTCCACACCGAATCCGATTTCGTCCGATCCACGTCGCGACATCGTGAACCAACCGAACATTCGTCCGTCAACTTGGACTCCACCAAGGCGCACGTGGTGTACGAGGGGCACTCAGACGCGCACGAGGTGCCCCACGGGGCCATCTACCAACGTGGGAGGTACCCTGCTGCTGGGGCTTCCCCTGAAGGGAGAAACCGCAGTTCAGCAGCGTCCCGCTTCGATTCGATCACCTCCACCCCCGTGCAATGCATGCAGAATGATGAGGAAAGCAACTTCTCAAGTTCCGACATCATCGGACCTCCGCGAGACGAGTTCCATGATGGGAAATGACCACAGAACACTCTGTTGCGCCATTTGTTCCACTGGGATCCAAATAATCACGATTTAAGTGGAAAAACCGGTATTAACAAGGAAATTGTGAAACAAGGTTATTTCTCTGAAAGTCTCCAAATCACAACATTGAACAATTGATTGGCTGAGGTCTTGGGTCTGTTTCATAGGATATTACGTCAAAGTAAGAGAGCCGGGATTGTTTTTGTCAATGCTTCACTGGCAGTATTGTGATGTCACAATGTTTTCACTTGTAGATCAATAGATAACAATAGGCATTGTCCGCCTGTGTCGAAACAATAGGTAGAAATTCTATTGTTTGAGTTCCATTCATTGTTCAACAATGAGTTTGAAATTTCGAATTTATTAAGCAATCTTGCATATATCCTTAAAGTTCCTGTTTTAGTTTTATTATTCTAAAAATTCTTAGTTTTTACTTATAATTATAATATACCCGATACCCCACACCACCGAGCATAGCAGGTTTTACAGAGTGTGGTACAATCGTACAAACACATTGGAGATCTTCACTTGTGTTGATGGCTCACATAACTCTAGTTCACATCCGTGTTATTCACCCTACCACGGTTACTGACGTATTTATTACGCAATTCATCGTTTATTTGTCTGGACTTTCGGCCAAGTCTGCTTCTCTTTGCATTAATTATTAACATTAAAGATTATGATTTGGTAGGTTTCGTTATTGAGCTTATATATAGCTCGGGTATTTTATATAGCTTACTGTTTTTTGTAGTATGTGCGTGCGCCTTGTCACTGATGCTTTACGACGTTAAAACTCTTAATTAAAGTGTGCACGTTGTGTATATATTGGGCTGAGGTTACTTTTGTTTTTAACTCTTATCATTGCACTATAGCTGTCTTTTATATGACGTTGTAATGAACAAACCAAACTATCTATGCCATAATTGTGCTGATGTTAAACTGTGCTGAGGTGAAATAATGGCGAATGTAATGCTTCAATGTATGGAATCCAACAATCCATCAAGCTGCAAATAACACGAGGTCGTGATGCGTTCAAATCTCACTTAATCAATTGTTTTCCCCCATGCTTTAGCTGTATCTGCTACAACACAAATCACTTTATTGGACTCTACTTTGCTATCTGTTGGCAGTGAATACGAGTTATTAAACTTGTTTTTAGCATCAAAAATAACATAAAGTCACAATAATAACTACCGGTTATAATGGATATTCAAAACGTCTCTTATTAAAATAATTCTTATTCTGGCTTTCTGTTTTTTCCTACAGTTATTTTTTTTGCTCCCAACTAACAAAGTTGCGATTCCCCTTCTTTACTTAACAGTGAGCAAACGAAAATTTACATTTCAAAAACAATTATTTTTAAGTTGTTACTTGGGTCTATTTTTCCCATATGGTTGTGTATTAACTATTTAGTTCGCTTTACTACGTTGGCCAATAAAGTGACGAAATGTTCGTTTGTTCGTTTTGTGGGTTGTTTCGCCGGAAATAAGTTTTGGTGTTGTCTGTTACCTTTATTCTTCCACCGGTATTTCTGTGTCTTGTTGGGTGTAAGGTTCGAATTTATTACCATGGTGTCGTTGTTTGGTATATTTGGTGAGATATCCGGAAATAATGCAAACTTGCTTAATAACTTCCAATACAACCGTTGCCAACTTAATATATTCCTGCTTTGACTTTATATCCACAAATTAATAGGATAAGCGATAGGATATTCATGTTTATCACCGTGAATGGGAAAACCAAGGGGGTTAACACACGGACAATCGTCAGATCACCTCGCGCCCATCGTCGGGTTACAGGAGTTATTGCAGTGTGTTGTATATGATTCACATTTACTATCCTATCCATATGTATGATTTAGACGTCTCTACTGTAATAGTTTAGCCTATTGATCCAGTTTGTTCACGTATGCCTTGTCCGTAAACTGTCTGGCATAGTCGACTGCTGGTTCCCAACCGGAAACCTTCCGACTTGCGGTCAAAGCTCTAACCGCATGAGCTATCCGGACAATTTCAATTAAATGGAGACATTTTAATTTCCTTTGTTACAAACTGTCATTACACGGCATTGTGACATGTGTATACATAATTAAAATGACACAAAAATGACAAGTGTGTATTATGACATCATAGTAAGAGCTTCTCAAGTGCATGATTGAAGCGAAACCGCTCGATTCAACATATTTTATAATTATGAGTAATAGCTTTTGTGGGAGATCTCGTGAACCAACCTTAAAAAATGACAATCAAATTACGTAGCACGAATTAAATGCTGCGCCCAAGGTCATATGTAGTGCCGTGTTTGACATTAATCATTTAATTACAGACCACAAATTTCCGGAACCCAATCAAATTTTAATTTCCAGATTTGATAAAAATTTACATAAACGCACATTTAATAGGCTTAACCTCATTTTTTCACCGTACTTCAAAAACGATACGACGTAAAGTGATATATAAGCTATGACTGTCCTCCAATTCACAGTATAAGTGAGCCAACGGTTGGAAAACTTGCTAGCAAAGTCGGACAAATAGGTCTAGTCTATAAAACAATATTTTAGTTTTAGTATTTTCGAAAAAACTCGAACTTATATTTTGTTTCTGCTTTTTTGAAATCAAGAAAAGAAATGTCGTTTTTACCCCGAGTTGTCTTGGTAAGAAGGAATTGTCTTAATATTCAGTCATTCCAAACGGTTGGGAAATAGCATGATTGACTATTACGCTTTACTTGTAACAGATTCGTTAATTATAAATGTTTTGTGGAGTAACAGCTTTTGAGGTTTTGCGAAGCTTGTAATGGATAGAAAGCAGCCCATATTTCTTATTCAAATAGAAAAATGCCAAAAGGAGGCGCATGTGCTTTTTACTGGTGTAATTGGGACTAAAACAATCTCGTTTCTCGGTCCGAGTGACGAGCCCATCATGGGTTCGAAACTTGGCTCGGTAGAACAAAAGAAAAAAAGAATCTCGTTTCTAAAGTTCTAGGTATCGGCCCAATGATGGGCCCGTCAACAAAATAGTTTATAAATATAGACATCGTGTAAAGCTGTATATGAACGGGTCGCGTTAGGCTCCACGACCAATTGAGCTACATGTGTGCCCCAGATAGAAATTAAAAATATATAATTTCTATATTTCAGACGATTCTTCTCGCCACTTCATTGGTGTTCTCTATACTGCCATCTAGCGTCAGTGGAGATTGCTATGCAGCAGAATACTGCGGAGACCTCGGCACGAACACGACCTACCAAAGCGGCGATTCCTGGGTCACCAGCAACTGCTATAGATGTCTATGTTGGTCACAGAAAATAGTTTTGGTAATTTGGTTGTTTTAAGGCAATTTATACTTTTATATTTAGAACTCATAAAATATGATTTTTAATGAACGCCAGACAAAAAAAATGATAAAAATTCCGTTTATGGTACGGTCGTGTGGCCAATTGGTCAAACGCGACCGATACATATACCGACTTACATACTCGATTGCAGAAATCGTGTCTTCAAGTCGCGGATAGAACGGAATCTGTTCACTTTCTTTCACCCACAATGAGGAAATCAGCGTTGCTTCGAATAATACAAGCCCGACTGCAAAGCGCACCGGTGGAAATCGTTGTAACCAGGAATGAGTCGCTGTACCTTGTGTGTCCCGATGTACCCGACCCGGTCCAGGACCCCCTCACACACGTCGTCACTATTCCTCGGTTGCGTCTGGTCAACTATGTGTTGGAGATAGTTGGGATGGGGTGCTGTGCAACGTACGTGAGCCGATGATTATTAGGTTCTTCATGTAGTTTAGGGCAGGATATTCATGTTTGTCCCCGTGAATGGGGGTTAACACAAGGGCAATCGTCAGATCACCTCGCGCCCATCGTCGGGTTACTGGAGCTATTGCAGTGTGTTGTATATGAATAGTTCCTTTAATTTGGTATAACCCATTAAGTCGCTGGGTTCAAGCAATGTCTGCTAACTGCCTTGCCCAAGGACACAACCGACTAGCTAGCGACCAGTTTCAAAATTGAAACCTTTCGACTGAAAGGCGACGCACTGAACCACTAGACTAATGTACCCAGTCATCATCGCGACCCACTCCCACAGGTTCATGTACCCGGTGAGCGTCCATGGAGCATGCGAGAGCGTGTGGGACCAGGGAAGCTGCAGATACTCAGTGCTCGACCGCCAAACCGGGGGGCCATGCATCCATCCTCATGGCTACGTTGGGAAATAAGTTTCCCCCATATCGGTCCATTGATGCCTCTGCGTCACTAACTTCATACCTGCTATTCAGCATCAATTCGACCTCTTGTTTAAAATGTATTGTATTTATTGCAGTTTCGTAACTTATGAAAGACATTCATGTGTGCAGTACATTAAATTATTATTTAAAAAACTGTCGTATCACGATTTCTTGTTTTAAATAAAAATAACAAATAAAATCAAACAAATAAGTTCATTGTAATAAGTGCGCATGCCGCCACCGCAGCGATGATGAAATACCCGAAACCCGGTAAAGTCCCCGCCCCATTGCATTCGCTCCGACATAACAGGTATGGCAGGCCCGATCTGAGGATGACGTCACGACATATGCTGACAGTGAAGTTGCAATGTTTCACCAATGTTTGTTCCCCTTCGTCGTGTAGTGTCACTGCGGGGGATGGAAGGAATATTGTGCAATTCGACTTATTAGCTTGGTGGGTTAGTGCGGCGCCTTTCAGTCGAAGGATTTGTAGGTTCGAAACTGGTCGCTATAGTAGGTTATGTCCTTGGGGAAGGCTATTAACGGACATTGCCTGAACCTAGACTATTAAAGAAACATGTAAATCATATGCAACACACTGCAATAGCTCCGGTAACCCGACGATGGGCGCGAGGTGATCTGACGATTGGCCCGGGGGGAAATAACCTCTTGGTTTTCCCATTCACGGGGATGAACATGAATATCTTATCATAAACAATATAATTTAGTGTCGTTGTAAGAATTCTGGTGTTATGTTTATTCACGTATTAGGAATATGTTCATACATATTGTTATATCCCAGAAAGCTAAGTGTAGGATTCAACAGGGACAAAGCCCTACCCTACGTTGCCAACCCTGTGTTGGCGGATTTGAGCTGCTCCACGTACTTGACCAGTGATTGCTCTATTTTCTATATTTGACATAACACACCCTCTTGTGCTGTCATGTCATTGCGCTAACAAATTAACGGTGAGATATTCGCAATCCAGTATAGAAATACTGACAGATAGAAACAGAAACACAATTTCTGGGTTTGCTTTCGTGCGACCCAATACAGCTCAATCCATAAACCTGCTTCCACGCAGTAAAGACAGAAAAGGCCGAAATTACTATGACCTTTTAAATCGGCAGCGACGCCGTGACGCTTCATTGGGCACACAGAAATCGGGAATTTAGGTACTTCGGATTGGACTCTAAAATGACCGTAACACTAAGGTTACCTGAACTGATTGTATGACAAGTTCTGTTGAGCGTGTGCGGACAGTATTGTCGTTGTAATCTTATCTCTCTGCTCGCGCAATGCCCGAGATCCTTCTTCTTGCAGTAGTAAGCGTCTCTGTACGAATCGATGACGCCGAAATGTAAGAAGCCTGAAAATGATAAAATGTTGAACCAGTTTACCTAGGTAATTAACGAACCGACTTTATTTTGGAGAAATCGCCATAACAACAGGGTATTTGGGTTGCAAGGACTCTTACGGAGTTTTGCTTATTAGTCGGGCGTTGTTGTGATTTGTAAAGAACCAATTATATTCAGTTTTTTAGAAACTTAAAAAATATTGGATATTCAAATAAATAAATCATCCTACAAATGTGGTTCTATCGAAGTAATGTGATATCATACTCATATTTATTCCCGTCAAACACAAGGCGCGTACCACGGTCTTATTATTAACAGTTGCCTTAATAGGTTGGGTTACATAAACTATTGCAGTGATTTCAGAAATTTCTATAGTTTTTATGATTTATGAACCCACTGATAAAATCACTAAATGTCCTCTACTAAGTTGCCTGTACATAGTCGATTAGCTGTCAGCTGGTTTCGAATCCTCAACCTACCAGCTATCGGTCTGATGAACTAATAACCGACAGCAATACAGCACTTTATCATTGCTTTTTATAAAACGACCTTAGCTATAATAGTTCACTTAATACAATATAGGAATACAAATTAAATGCAACAAACAAATCAATATGGACGAACGGTATAAACTTACATGCAAACACAACCAATATTTCTCGCATTTCGCAACTAATCAACAGCTGCCTGATGTCGAATTTAACAAAACACTCGAGAGCTTTTACAGAAGAAAAGAAGTCCTCGGGGCATATAACACACGAAAGTGGTGTAACATGCAATAGCGCAGAGTAGTATCTCGGGATCATTGAACCGCTTAGTGAGATCACAATCAACAGTTGTTAATTCTTATCATTTTGCGATGTTGTTGTCTTATTCCAGTGCGTTGTAATGCTTATGTTGCATTAATGTTATTATGTACACTGCCACTATACCGCCATGGTCTCCCAATATAACGTGTCTATTACATTTAATGTTCTATCCCATTATGCACAAATGAAATCATTTCTTTCTTTTTTGAGCTCAGGTTTGAACCCATAATGGGCTCCTTCCCAAGTCCGTTTTTTTGTATAAATGCCTGTATATATATATATATATATATATATATATCATCGCGCTAACCACTCGGCCACACGACCGTTGTCTTCAAAGCATTTTTATTCGAGTATAACTTTCACAAATAGCCTCGAGCATGTTAGCACGGTAATTACACCACCAACAAAGTAGCGCGTTGTTATACTCAGCTAAAATGCGTGGCAAAGGGTTTGCTGTGACTTTGCTGCTGTTAAGTCTGATCCAGCTCACATATTTCGTGCACAAACAGGCCAGGCTGCACCACATGAACAAGCGAGCAAACCTGGTGTTGAAAACAGTGGAAGAAAGTCAGGATTCGTTGATATCAGCTTTCCGCAATCTATCTGCAACGCGCGAGCAGGCCGATATCGACCTCAACCAGCATTTCAACTCCATCAAGGACCTCACAGATGCTTCGAGAAGGAATTATGTTCGAATCAAAGGGGTCGCGGAGAAGAAAAATGAGAATCTCGAAGAAAAGGTAATTGATGGACGAATTATTATTTTGTTCGGATTGGGACAGCTACAGTCCTGTATAACAAGTAATCGCTTGATTCGTTCGTTCCTACAGTCGTGTTGTCGTGTTTAGTTGATTCCTTTGAATCCATTGATTTAAAGAAACGTTATTCCCATGCCATTGTGTAACTCAGCCAATCACAGAAATAATCCGGTGATTGCCCGTGTGGTAACTCTTCGGCGCTTTTACGGGGATAACACATGAAGAATCATTCGACTAAACCCCTCGGCCTCGCGGTTGGGAAAATCGTTATCAGAATTAATATTGTTACCGCATAATATGATTATACATCCCTAATCTCTACAATGAATATGTTACTAATGTATATTCCATGTTATTTTCCTCAACTGACAAGCAAATTTAGAAAATCAGCTGTGAATAACTATCACCCATAACCCCCCCTTAGATAGTAGAGCTTGCCGAGTACATCAACGTACATCTCACCACCAACGACATTGACAAGGCGAATCGAATAGGGACTCGGTTGAAAGGTGGCGGTCGGACAATAGTGGTGCAACTATCCAATTATAAGGTGTGTACGGTCGTGTGGCTGAATGTTTATGAGCGACATATGCCGACTTCTATACAACAACAGTTTTATAATATTTATATAAAAACAGAACGCATCATGGTTTCGAAGCTTAAATAGCTGTTTCCATATATAGCTCGTTAAAATCTCAGTGTGTGTAAATATTAGTACTGTCCAGCAATTATAATATTACCCAAGTACCTTTCGGTGGCTAACCGGAGCTATTGCTTCGCCTTGTGTATAATTTAGACGTTTTTGTGCTTTCAATTCATCCGATTTATGCGCTGTCCTATTGACTGAGCTGTCTATGCGCGAACAGGCACGAAACACAGTTGTTTTCATTAAGATTTTCTTGGACGTGATGTTTCATGATTCACATTCAAACTTTAACTATTTGCGAAGTAAATATTGCGTTTAAACGCTGCTATATTAATAGTATTTCAAATATACTTTATTTTATTTCCATGGTGTTATAGCTCAATAATTTATTGCAAATTTGATAAAAACTTAATTCCAGTTGAAACAGCATCTGATACGAGAGGCGTCGTCTTCGAGCAGAAACGTGGAATTCACCATACAAGATGACAGCAGCACCTACTTACTGCCCCACGCTCTAAAGGCCACGGATGAGCCAACTCTAAAACGTGGGTGAATCTTGTCCTTGTATTACCTCGTGTGTAAGGGGCGCCGTTTGTAAAAATTCAACTTTTATGCCGATTTACCGAAATCGACACCTTTTTTTAGATTTAGCTATGTGTCGTCGTTTGTAAAAAAATAATTTATTGAGCGTTTGTAAAAAAACAAATAGCTGTGATGACGAAATCAACGGATAGGTGTTCGACTGTGTGGGTAATCCATTATCTCTATCATTTTCTGCATAGTGACGTAATAAGTCAGTTAGTTAAAGAATACACGTGAAAACTATCCATTACCCGTTGTATAGCTCCCCGTTTACTCTCAGGGGTTAAATTAAACGTTACTGTCCAATCATTATCTGCAAACCAATACCTACAAATCACATAAATATACAACTATTGAATCCGATTTAGATTAAATCATCATATAATTCAAACAACCAGTGAACCTCGTACATTCACCCACCAATGGTACCATTATATGCAATTCCAGATTGCGACAACTTGAAATCGGTTGGGAAACCTGTGGTTCGAGGGAAGGGAAGAAAGATGTTCGGAGCATGGATGCGTGACCCCGTGTCTACTGCCTCTGGTGGATCCATCTGGGTTTTGTCGCATTTCTATGAGAATAATATCGTGGAAGAATACGCAACCGTGCGCGACATGTCTCACAAGCGCCCTCGTACGACCTATGAGTTGCCATATCAATGGGCCGGTAGGTGGCGATGCAAGTTTACTAAGTATTTCCTTGAAAAAATATAATAATGAACGTACGGTCGTGTGGCCGAATCGTTAACGCGGGAGATACATATACCGACTCACAAATAAAATACAGTCTTAGTAAGGAGTCCATCATTGGTTCGAAACTAAGCCCGGTAATAATAATAATAATTAAGTACAGTCGAGTGATCAAATTGTAAACGCGACCGATAGATCCAACGCATTGTATAAAAAAACATTTCATTCGCAGGCACTGGTCACGTGGTGTACAATGGGTCATTGTATTTCAACAAATACAACTCGAGCTTGTTGGTTCGATACGACTTTCTGAGCAAATCGGTGGTGGCGGAGAAACCGCTAGATGGCGCATGTTATGGGAACACAGCGCCTTACCAGGTACGGATGTTACGTCACGTGCTGGGTGAATGGTTAGCTCCACCGATTCATATTAGAACGCTCCTATTGATAGAGCCGTCATGCGATCGAAACTTTATCCGGTAAAAAAATATTAAAAAATAATTTTATGGTTTGAAACGGTTATACGGCTTAATGTTAATCGCCTTCTATCTATATGTAGACATAAATACATAAAACGTTCTTGAGGACAGACTTAATAAGGGTTCGAAACTTGGCTGGGTAAAAAGTAAGAATTTTATGGATTCGTACGGTTGTGTCCAATGGTTAGTACGACCTACATATATGTTACTAGATGTTAACCACCAGCTCAGTGACCGGCCAATAGCGGGTTCGAAACTTGGCCAGGAAAAAAACGATTAAAATGTCATTGACCTAACATAAAAGGAAAACATTAAGTAGAAGAGGATATTCATGGGCTTGTCCGTGGACGGTGAGCGTTACCACACGGGCAATTGTCAGATCACCTTGCGCCCACCGTTGGGTTACCGAAGCTATTGCAGTGTGTTGTATATGATCCACACGTTTCTTCAATTTAGTAGTATCCGTTAATTCAATGAGTTTAGACATGGTCCATACCATGTCCAAGGGCACAACCGACTAACTAGTGATTAGTGTTAAACCCGCAACAATTCGGCTGAAAAGCGACGCAATGCCAACCAATGTAATAAGGCTGTTTGCCCCCAGTGGTCAGGTTGGACGGACATTGATTTCGCCCTCGATGAAACGGGTTTGTGGGTGATCTACGCTACAATGGAGAACGCCATGGATATCGTCATCAGCAAGCTCGATCCAGATAATTTGGAGGTAAAAATGCACATTTTTTGGGCGAGACTCATTTTGTATTAGTTAGGTTATTACATCTGTAAAAAAACTGCCCTAAAAACGAAGAAATTTAATTAAAAATTAATTTACTTAACGCTGTTTTAAGAGTAAATGGGACCACATTCCATGTTCGTTCTCCACCCCAAAATTTTGTTTTCTTTCTTACTGGGGATAGTTTCTACCCGCTATTGTATGGGGTTAATTGGAATAATTAGAATTTTACATATGTATCGGCGGGCTAACCATTCAGCCACACGACCACCCCGGTATTATCTAAGCACGAAGCGCCAACAACACGCTTATTTTAAGGATGGAAAACAAAAACGAACGTTATAGAACTAATAACATTTTTAAAACTTAAAAATCCTGTATAGATTTGGTGAAATCGAATTGGTCCAAATTGAAGAAACTTTACTTTTCTTATTGTGATAAATTAGTTGATATCTCCATTATATAGGTGTTGGACACGTGGCAAACCAATTGGCGGAAACAGTGGTCTGGCAATGCATTCATGCAATGCGAAACATTATACGTGCTGAAGAAATACGACGAAAAGATCACAAGTCTTGGGTATTCATACGACACACGGACCAAGGTTTACAAACATATTAATGTAAGTGGATATTTTGCCGAATTGTTGTCGCTTTTCAACTATTTTCAAATGACCAAAAGCGCCTGTCACTTTAAGATAGGATAGGATATTCATGTTTATCCCAGTGAATGGGAAAACCAAGGGGGTTAACACGCAGGCAATTGTCAGATCACCTCGCGCCCAACCGTCGGGTTACCGGAGCTACTGCAGTATGTTGTATATGATAGAGATGTTCCGTCAATTTCGTAGAACCCAATAATCCGCTGGGTTCAGGCAATGTCTGTAAAGTGCCTTGCCCTAGGACACAACCGACTAGCTGGCGACCAGTTTCGCACCTGCAACCTTTCGGTTGAATGGCGACACACTTAACCGCTAGACAAACCACTTTATAGTTGACAGCCCGACAAACCGTAAATACTTGAACCAGTCAAACCACCCACGACACATCCACCGACATTGTCCCCAACACCTATGATCCCGACCAACTCATCCGCAGATTCCCTTCCACAACAACTACGAGTGGAACAGCATGCTGGCATACAATCCAACTGACAAGCAGCTCTACGCGTGGGATCAAGGGTATATGGTCAACTACAACGTCACATTCTGACGTCATCTCATATTACGTCAAGGATAAGACGTCTTACGTAAAGTGCGTCATGGAAGCGATATGCGATTATGAGACAGGTGTGGGGTTTCATAACAAATGGTGCAATCGATGTGAAACGCAGACGGTTTATTCACTTTCCTGTTGATATTTATTGCGTCATGACGTGTTTTTTAACTATTTTATCAAGATATTTTACATTCAACTTATTCGTTTTTTTATTTCAATAAAATCGTAGATTTCGTTAGTCGTTGAAATAAAAAAACGCAAAACCGCAATCAAGTTTAAGGCAGCCAAACCCCCCTCCCCCAATGTGCATGGTCTATTACCGGTCAAATTGATATTAGTTCCCATTCCTTTAATTGGTTTGTTCACCTCTAGCACTTCGGCCGCAAACATCTGCGTGAAACAACGCGGGTGATCTTGGCTCAACAAGGTGATGCACAAGTGGGCGTGACCATCTGCGCTCTATGCTTGATATCGAATCAAATAGATTTTGTTTTCATATCAATGTAAATCGTTCGTTTCACTTTCGCTATGCGATCATAAGCCTAAAGGTTAAGGTTGGCATGTGCGAATCATATTGCAGCACTCTTTAATCTGTTTCATTTACATATCAGTGGATCGCTTATACAGGTTTCATTGTCGGCAAACCCTCCACACGCTTCATGAAATAACGGTGTCGGTTAATCGACGTAACAATAGCGGTTATGACGAGATAGATCCGGTTCTGCGATAGCTCCTGCCGTGAATCAATGTTAGTTCGGCAAACATCAACCCCGGGATCGGCGTGAGCTACAATGGATGCCGAAATATCAAGTGTCGGGGTGACGTTTAAACAAAAGGCTGCCTAAACAGGATGACATGTACGTCAAAACGTCTGTCCGAGCTTAAGTGGCACGAAACAACATCACCTCGGTCATTAACCCCCGTCGTTGGAAACGCCCGGCTTTCAGTGGCTTTCAATGAGTTCGGTTCGAGCTTGTACGGGCTTGATGCCTTGCGCACGCAAACCACTTAATTAAATTGTGAAAAACAAACAAATTATAGATATTAAGATTAAGGATGATCGCTTGCAACTCCCTTCCGTGAATCTTCGTGGAAGAGACGGAGGTCAATATTTAAACAAAGATGGTCTTTGTTCATTCATCTGGCAGCTTGGGTATGGGATCTAATTAACGGCGGTTGCTTCGGTGCGACTGCCGCTTCACAATAGGAATGGTGGATTGGAAACGAGGCCGTCAGCTCTGGCGACATGTCGACAGTAAACAGTGCTATTTAAACCCTGCTGTCAATCAAAATAGTGGGCGTGGTTATATCCGGAGCTCCCGTTCCACCGCGGTCTACCTTCGATCAATAGAGCAAGCTATTGTGCACGTCACGTATATCGGTCGACATTTCAAACAGAAATTGCACAAGTGCTCATTGCATTTCGCTTCATTCTAATTAAAATATATTCTTAAAATGGGTAGAAATATCAGCTTTTAACCGACAAATAAACACAGTTAATATAAAAAAAAAAAAAAAAAATGGTTCAATTAAATACAAAGCATTGATTAATTTTCAAATATTTTAATTCCCTGTTTTAAAAGTTTCCGAACATTACCAGTATTTGTTTGTAGTTCCACTGGTTTCGTATGTGATAACTAAGAAATAACCACCGTAATAAAAATATACAAATTATTTTATATTAACTTTTCACAAGACAAACATGCCAGTAATTTTAGTTACCTGCAAAAATGCTTCTAATTAAAAAAAAACGAATCGTCTGCAACTTTCTCCTTGGCAAAATTAACAAAATGGCGTCGGTTTGAGTAAATGAGAGTAAATTCCCGGGCGGAGCAGTTATCGACGCAATCGCTTAAATCGACACTTGAGTAGCGTTCACTTCCGAACCGGTGGTCGTTTGAACCGTCTCACTTCCGAAATGCCTCCTTCTGCCCGCTTTGAAGGCGATAACTCCATGGCTTCACCGCCGCCCACGAATTTCAACATGGAATCTCAATCGACCTCGATATCAACTGTGAAGTTTTGTACTTTAATCATGACCGTTCGTTGTTGTTGTGTCAATTTTCCGGGATTCAATTTTTCCATCGATAAACGCAGAGAATATGTTTAAAAGAATGATCCTGTCAAACCCACTAATGCCCGCCTTGCAATTCACTGGTCTCCATGCAATGTGCACTGCCCCATCGAATACTCGGCGGGATGCGATTATAGTTCTGTTCGGTCGCGTGGCCCAGTACTTAACGTGGCCCACACATACAGCAACCATATAAAAGAAATGGCGTCATTTACATTTATAATTCAACTCTGTCTCTGGGCATCTGAGCTTTAACATAAATAAACGATTAGATAAAATAGAAAATTTAAAAATAATGTTTAATAAAAGTCTATTAAAGCACTGAACCAGTGAAATGATTATATCTATTCCGCCAATAATGGACGATTATAATATTTGAGAATCCTTCCGCATACGTGCCATAGCGTGTTTGCTTTGCACGTTATAACGTTATATATAATACCTGAGCGTTGCGAGCACTTCGTCACATACAGCATCTGCACTGCTGGTAGCAAGCCTGGTATGCGATGTGGCTGATATAGAGATAGAATGATAATTATCGATATAATGTATAAATAAGTATGTTTCTTTGCTTGTGTTTGTAACTTTGAAGATGGGCTTTCTTTTGTGAGGGTATGCGTACAAAGTTTAGTTGTTTGGAGCAGAATATATGCAGCAGTGATCCATTCCGTAGTAGTTAACACCGCCCACAATCTGCCGATGTTTGATGTAGATTATGATCTGTGTTGATTATTAGGGTTGTATGGGACGGTTGCAGGTGTGATTGTTATAGATAATATTAGTAGGAAAACACAGCGAAATGCATTGAAATGTCGGAGAAGTCGCCACGATGAACTGCAGTGAACTAATCAAGGTTGATTTGTGTTCAAATATATCAC
This sequence comes from Ciona savignyi, assembly GCA_000149265.1. Lineage (NCBI taxonomy): Eukaryota > Metazoa > Chordata > Ascidiacea > Phlebobranchia > Cionidae > Ciona > Ciona savignyi. The sequence continues at coordinate 128,018 of CH000951.1, read as the reverse complement.
TGGGAATATGTGACGTGGCGAATTTCTTTGGTTCAAATCCCAAATTTCATTCCAGTTCGTTCGAAATAAAAAATGGCGGCTTGAATTATTCGGTTATGGTTATACTCTCTCTGCATTATAACTTCGTTTGATATTATTTAATATTTATAATAGTAAAACTGATTATACATAGGATTACGTATAAAATGAATAGTTAGAAAATTACCGGTTTGTCGTGTAATAGCGTGCTTTGCAATCGCATTTTAGTGATTTAAATCATTTAAAGTAAAATATGACATAAGTTTGTCCTGCCTTTTAAATGCATTCTAGGTACCGTATTTATTCGATTGTAAGCCGCGGCTTATAAAGTTTTTCTTTCCATCATGTTTGCGACTTAAATTCAAGGGTGGTTTACATATTTTGCTTAGCGAATTCAAGAACGTGTACCAATAACCATACTTCAATTTTCGTACACATCCAGATATGCTAAAACCCATACGGTATACGGTAGGCACCGATACAGTAAATGCAGCTTACAACCGAGTAAATACTGTAATTAAATAAAGCTATAACACATTTATGTTGTATGCCATATTCGGTATGGGTCTTGCATCGACTTTTATAATTTGATGCGATTCCAGATAAATTTGTATTGTTACTCAAATTATACTAAAACTAAATAAACATCTTAATTATATACACCACGGTACAATAGCACCGGTAACCCGACGGTGGGCGCGAGGTAATCTGACAGTTGCCCTTGTAGTAATTGCCTCGCGTTTTTCTATTCATGAAGATATAACATAAATATCCTATCCTGTCCTGGGTATTAGAATAAGTTTGTAAATATTAAAAAGCATCGATAATTAAGATGTTATTTTCCAGAAAACGTTTTTTTCGTTATTGGAATTTTTGGTCTTTTATCGGCAGATTAATCTTAGTTATTTACGACGACGACGCATAATCGACCAACCATGCAACATAGAGCGTCGTAAACCGTGGTTGACGAAATATACTGCTTGATTCAAATTACCTAACTACCGTTTGAACACACTAAATAATATCGTTTCTGTCGCTATCATTTAATACGTGGCTCTAAATCAAGGGACTTCTCTCCTCCCAGTACAAATTTGATCACTTTTACGGCGTAACTGCTGTGTTTTAGCACCCAGGCAAACAACAGGAACGCGGGGACAGTTTATACCAGTCGGTGCGAATTCCGCAAGTTGGCATTCTTGCAGATTAGATTGCGACTTTTATTTTATATTGAGATAAATATGTACCGTCGTGTGGCCGAATGCTTAACATGTACCGAATCTTATTAAAAAACGGTCCTAGTGACGAGCCCATCATGGGTTCTGTAAAAAAATAAAAAAATAGTAACAAAAATATATTGCGATAAATATTTGAATCCCGAATGTTCGCAGATGAGTGAACCAGCAACCAGACCTTGCGTTTTGTGCATTAATACATTTGTTTTAATGTCAAAAGCCAAAGATAATATTAATTGTATTTTGAATAAACCTCTTAAAATAAATGTTTTGTTAAATTGATTCTGCAAAACAAATATAGTTATAAATAGCTCTAATCGGGTCCGACTTGGATCATTTCCCTTTTATGAGAATTTGGTGATAAAATAATTATACCAGCCCAATAACCGTCGCTCATATAATGCTTCATTCACGGGGGCAAACCCACGCACATTTTATAGCTTTTCGGAAAGTGCTTCCGTTTATCGGTCTGTCAACATCGTTCAGTATTTAAGAGCTACCAGTCGATGAACGACGCTTTACGAGCGACGGCTCAGGCTTGTTATTTACCGCTTGTTCCGCCCTGCAAATACTGCGCAGCTGATGCGAGAGATCGGCAGTATAAATCAAACCAAACAACGTAGTTGGAAAGACAAAGGATTGCTACTGCGAGATTGAAACGTGATTGACCGGATAACGAGTCACGCTTTCTAAGTTATGTATGAACACATGGAATCAAGAGTCGACGGGTTAAACGAATATTTAGCTGTTATACTCCTACTAATCTAAATAGAATGCTAAATTGCTAAATTAGCCCTTCGTAATGATTTTTATCCAGGTTTTTTATAACAAATTACTAGATTGCCCTTGGTATGTCATGACGATGATTTCTAAGCAGAATATGAACCACGAGCTTTCGGGTGTTTCACCACACTTGGTACCGAATGTTGGACCGTGGACCCCGGAATATTTTGAGAAGTGGAATTCCCTCGCTTCTACCGGAAAAGAGGGGGTTAAAGTGAACAGAAGTTCGGATTTGGTTGACAAAACAAGTTGCAGTAATCTTATCAACCCATACCTGAAGAAAGAAACCTTAGATTCATACAGTTTACTTAATTTTCCACGTTTTAACCTCGAGAAATTTGCTACCGTTCCACCGGAAAGGAACCACCCAACCCCGGCAAGCGACATTAACTTCCCATCGGGAGGTTTGGAATCGAAATATGGCGGCACGGAAAGTGAAGGTAGCACCGAGCGATTGGATGAAACATCCGAATCGAAATGTAAGTGTCCACACTGTATTCTCGGAGCTTTTTAATTACAAAATATTATCCATTAAATTGATGTTAATTGGTTCATAATTAAGCCTCACGGGCCGCCATCTTGTAGAATAGGAGACAAATCTAACAAACCTCGTAGGCCTATCCACCTTTGTACTGCTATGTTGGAACGACATGTACTAGACAACACCCAGAGATTTCGTGTTATAAACCCCGATGGTGCCCCATCATTATGGACCCATTCTCTGACAAACCGATTATTTTAGATTCCACGCAAGCGAGGAACAAGGGGAAAGTTAACTTCCGGTATTTGGCTCAATCGTTGACGAATGACCGGGATGGAGACGATACTGATATGCCGCGTAAGTGTGGCGTGCGAACCATTTGATCGAAGTGCAACGACATATGCGACATATACACAGCGATAGTATTGCAAGCAACCATTCTGAATAGGATTCATCTTTAAAAGGGGATTCGTCAGATCACCTCGCGTCCATCGTCAGGTTATGGGATTTATTGCAGTGAGATTCTAGCGAACTCCGCTAAGTGCTATGCGAATGTGGCATCGTTATACGCATTTGTAAGGCTGGATCGTTCGAAGGTTATAAAGCATTTAATGCTGGAAATATTGTAATCCTTCCGGTTGAGTATCTTCTCTATAAATGAAAATCACACAGTTTCGTTAAAATGATATCAGGTGAGCTCAATTTGCCCATCGGTGAATTATCCTGCGCTATGGTCGTTTCATTGAAAATAATATGATAAGCACAGTAAAGCTAGGTTTAAATTAAAATGGCGGACTTGCCTCTTTTTCTAACTGATTTTAGACCCGACATTGAATAGTTACAATATTCAAATTCGGACGAGCAATTTGTGTCCGGTACACAAGTGCATCACGTGCATTTCATACATAATACAACGCCGCACACATATTTATAAATTTCATCCTCAGCGCCAGCAAAGAGACAAATAATGGACAGTTATCAAGTTGATCCTCACGACGTCATTAATACGTCACCAATACATCATCCGATTGTACCTACGTCATCGTGGCCGTATAATACCATGATGTCACACGCCGTAATGACATCATCTCCATATTTCCTGAACTCGCCGTTGTTCAGACAAGCAATGGTGAGTCGTGTGTATGACGTGTATTACACGATTTGCAATGACGTAACTTCCCTTCTATTGAGCTAAGTCTCGAACATATGATGGAAACGTCAGGTGGTTTGTTTTTAAATGGTAGATTTTATGAAGAGTTCGACAATACGACTGCCCCGCTTGAGTATATTATCAAAAAACATATATTTTTTTAACAGTTAGATGGCGGTAGAGTTCCTCCGATCAACTTTCTTGGAAACCCCCCAATTACGTCACGATTCCCAATCCCACCAATCAACTACAACCACGTGACTCAGAGCTACGCTAATCTATTACGTCAGATAGTTGCGCTGAACCAGCAAGTCGCACTTGATCCGACCATGAACTTTAAGCAGTGAGTGGGTCTGACAGGGATAAAAGATTCTTTATACAATTGTTCAGGGATTGAGCTTATATTTATAGTAATAAGATTACCTGGGTTCTCGCTAATAATGTACAACTCCGTGATTAAGCTTAAATTGTTCAAATGTGTTGATTGCAATGATTAATAGTTTATAATTTTTTTGTTCAGGTTTAAAATAACGATCAAAATAACTGCGTTTTGTCCTTTGACTTTCCCTGCTTGAGTCCAAATTTCCTACTGGTGTTTAGGTTAGCGTTATCGTCACGGTTAGGATTATTGTTTTTCTTTTATATATTATTTATATTTCGGACGAGAAGCGTTATATCACTGAAAGACGTCAGATTACTCATTGCTACAATGGGGTTTCTATCGTCGTGTGTTGCATGTTTGATTAGTTGGGAGATTTATATGAAAATTACTGTAGCGAGGAAACGTGTGGTGACTTTCCTAAGAACTAAAAGAGGTAATGGCGGAAAGCCTTTGAGCCAAACTAGAATAGGCTAAAACAAAATATTTGTTATCATTTACCAAGTGTTGTACTTAAATTAGAAATGTTTTTAAATAAAGGTGGCCATTTTGAACCAAACTAGAAATCTGCCCCGGCCATTCGACTGAAGTTCCATTATCAGTACGATTCCCCCGTTTAGCCCGAGATTCGTGTAGAAATTTATTTGCCCGGACGGTTGGTCTAGCTAGGTGATCTGACGATTGCCCGTGTGATAAACCCCTTGGTTTTTTTCATTCACGGATAAAGATGAATAAACTATTCTATTATAACAGTCATATCTATATTTTAATCGAACCCATGATGGGCTCGTCCCTAAGACCTTTTAAGGATATAATTCGGTATATGTATCGGTCGCATTAATCATTCGGCCACATGACCGTACATTTAATATCAATATTATGCAGACCACATCTGCCGTACCAGTTAAAACCTCCATACTTCTACCCTGCGTTGAATTTATCAAACCAGCTGCCGCTAGATCGCGGTACAGAGCACGATAAGACAAATCCCAGCTGCAGCAAGGGCAGAGGGCGGCGAACAGGGAAATCTCTTAAACCAAAGCGAGAGTTTATCTGCAAATACTGTGGCAGGTTCGACTGGTTTTATTACTTTGTTACATTATTATAGTAATTTGTACTTTTGTCGCATTTTCCCGTTCATTCGATCTTATAATTATTTAATTGGGAAAACCAAAGTGTGAACATCATATCACTGAGCTCGCGTCATAGACATGACAGCAAACGAATATTTTAATCCGTTAAGCTCATTTCTAGTGTGCGCCACCGTGCGCCACCAGTCGATGCCGACATCAGCCACTAGATGTCGTGTCTTCGCATGAGTGCCTTAGTAATCGTTGTTCGAATCTCGCACGGTCGAGTGGCCGAATGGTTAACGCGACCGATACATACACCATGAGTTCGAAACTTAGCTCGTATATAAAAAGGTTACCCAAATCCCGTGATTTAAATGATTGCAATGCAAAGTGCAACAATGTATCCACCATGTTCGACAAATAACTTATCAAACCAGACTGTGAGATGCATTTGTTATAAGCCATCTTCCCATCCCTTTATCTAATCAACCTTTCATTCCATTTCAGACATTTCACCAAAAGTTACAACTTATTGATCCACGAGCGAACCCACACCGACGAACGACCCTACGTTTGTGATATTTGCAAAAAGGCGTTCCGTCGTCAAGACCACCTACGGGACCACAAGTAAGTTTCACTTACATGATACTGAAAACGCCAGAACTTGGATAAAAGTTTGCCAAAAGCGGGGAAAACAAAAAAACGCCCGATCCTATAATGATTGGCTGATAAATCTAACTATTAGTCGTTTGGTCTGTTATTTTAGATTTTGTTATTGAAATCTACATTTTGCTCGTAAATATGCGGATCAGATTAATCTGTTAAGCCACTATATGTGATTATCAATCAATATATGTTGCTTTTTATGATTACATAGTATTGAGCCCCAAGTCACGATACCATTATTGAAGAGGAAAATACGTGAAAGATTTCGGGCGTCATGTTGTCCGTCTGCCGCTCAAACAGCAACAAATCATTATAAGTTGTAGACAATGCTTGACAATTTGATTTGACAAAATAATTCGTTTTAATTAATGTGTATGTTAAAGGCCTTCTTCATTTGAAATCCAACCCGGACCTATAAACCCAAAATGTCGTCACAGGTACATACACTCGAAGGAGAAGCCATTTAAATGCACTGAATGTGGGAAAGGTTTTTGCCAATCGAGGACGCTGGCCGTCCATAAAACCTTACACGCCCCAGTCAGATAATTTCCTCCTAACATACATTGAGAGTGAATATATTTATTATTTTTATTAGACATTACTTGCGAGCATTTAACCATTTCATAATTAATATGCGTCTATCATAAATGGAAATATTTTGTCCTGCCTTTATTAATTTTTATAAGAATTGTGTTCTCTTTTAAACACCGTGTTTTAAAGTCGATAAAAAGAAATAAATTTATTCAAAGTCGTTTCAAATTTGTTGTCGATATACTATAAACAGTCATATAAAAATACCAAAATGTCCGATGTAGTCGTCGTTGTAATAATTATATTGATTGCTATGCGAGCAGAATTGACGTGATACGATTCCAATTTGTAGTTGACATTCTATCTAAGTGGCAAAGTTTCGCATGAGGGCCCTTTGCATGGCAAATATTTACAAAGGCGTATTTGGTCAAGGGCAAAGTAAAGGTAATTTACCGCGTAAACCCATTTTTACCAAGTAAACCCATTTTTACCAAGAAACCCGTTTTTACCAAGTTAACCCATTTTTACCAAGTAAACCCATGTTGCTTTTTAACTAATACTTGAGTAACTTGGAGGTATAAACGAGAAAAAGTAGAACAGGTAAATTTCGTTAAGTTAAAGGTAACTAACTATATTTCGTCAAAGCTAGCAAGCACATTTGGTATCTGTAACAAGTACAAACAGAGTAAATTATTAAAAGTTTAAAAAGTCAAGCAAATGAATATTTGCAAGTCTGCAGACGACAGAAACCAAATTGATTATTCTGGGTTTGGTCGTAGAACTGAGTCAAGAACAAAAACCGAAAAGTTAAAGAAACCAAAAAAATGTTAAAAAGTAAAAGAATTAGCAAACAAGGATAGAACAGATAAGCGACAAGGGTTATTTCGCATCAATCATGGATGTTGATGGGATTTCTAACCATTTGTCTTCATGTTCGCCTGTTATGCGAATTGGATTGTAAAACAGACGGAGATTGAGTTTCAAAGGCTTCGCGACATCAATGCCGTAATTGCGCCAATGCGCGTTAAAAAGATACCGCTTTCAGGAGTTTTGTTTGAATTTTGTTTTCTTGAAGTGTTTTACGATGTATTTTCAAAGATATTCTAACTCACTCGACTTTTCAATAATATTCCTACTTTATAACTTCCACGAGTACGGCGTGGCAGTGGAGGCTCAATGTTGCCGCACATTCCGTGGAAACTTTGTAAAGTTCGTTCACAGTCTTTTTTACCGAGCCAAGTTTCGAACCCACGATGGAATCGACACTGGTATCGTTTTGTATCGTAGTCGGTATATATATATATATATATCGGTCGTAGTTAACCATTTGTCCACACGGCCGTGTTGCTTTACAGCCTTCTCCACAAGGTTCTATTTTGTGTGGAGCCGAGACCGCCTTAATGACTCGCCAGTGGCCGCCATGTGTTCCGGCACCGTTCGATCGATCGAGATCACGGGGAAGCGGGCCCGATCAACATGTCTAAGGATCTCCCGCAGTACCGAATCGTGCCGCTCCGTCATCAAGTTCATCGAGCTCGGGCACCAATTCAGCACATGCGGGAGAGTCTCAAATTCAGCCCCACAACAGCGGCGTGATAATGTACAAAGCAGGTACTTGCTTGCGGTTAATTAGGCTGGTACAACTCAAGCATTTGTGCGTGCGAGCAGTTAAAAATCAAATAAATGCTTCACTGAGTATTATGTGCATTGTATTTACCGGCTGTAAGGGGAGGTTAGGCAAAATGACCCTTGGTGTACTGGACGAGTGTTCATTTTTATGTTGTGATTTTACTGACTTGTAATGTTTTGACTTTAGATTATGATTATTGCAACGCTGTATTTGTATTTTACCGGTCTTCAATAAAAAGTTCGATTGGGCACTTATGTTGTAAATCTGCAACAAGTGTTATTAGCCATCTTTAGCAAGGAATTTGCGTTAAATATCGTTGTGTTTCCCCCAATATGATTCCTTTCAAGTTGGTGCTCAGCAAATCAAACTAGAAACCGCTTTCACCCAAGGTGTGGCGGATCTGATTACTTCTCCATGGTAGTGAATGGTGGCCCGGACCACACCGCGTGTAATATGCGCTGGAATTATATCGTCAGTCTCCAGTCACATATGAATAAATGTGCTTATAACACGTTTCCATAATTCTTCTTGATCTCCCTTCACTAAACGACACTGTCCAACCAGAATTGGCACATTTAAGTCATAGATGGTATTGCCCACCCTTCCATTCTCCCAACTTTGTATTGAATCAATCTCAACAAACCAGACCAGCGAAGGAGCGTCCTGCAATACCATTCACCGACCGTGAAATTGTCAATTTTGACGACAAGTCGTAAAGCTAGGTATTTGGATTGCAACACTACAATAACATCGCACAAACACGTCGGGGATGGCATATAAGACCCCACCAATGTATAAACAACTAAATAAGAGTCTGATTTATCCACAATCTGTAAAGTTATTTTCACTAGACCGACAAACCATTACAGCCATTTAAGAGGTTGTCGCGGTACCACGGTTAGGGTGGGACTTCCACCGCGACCGCCACGAGACTGATTAGCTTAGAAATACAACGACATGCAGGTTATACTAAACCGCACCAACATGTCAAATGTTGTTCTTTTTTAATGTTGTAACCCACAATAATGCACTTGTTTTACAGAATGTCTGCCTAGACACAACACATACACATCACGTATAAAATATACCAAGTGTAATTGGGTCACTAGATGCCTTTGTCATAGTAAAAACGGCCGGTTGGTCTAATGTTAGGTGCGGCGCGTTTCGAGTCGAAAGGTTGCTGGTGCGAAACTTATAGCTAGTCGGTGGTGTTCCTGGGCAAGGAAATTCACGGACATTGCCTGAACCCAGCGGATTAATGGGTTCTACCAAATTAAAGGAACGTGTCTATCATATAAAACACTCTGCAATAGCTCCGGTAACTCGACGGTGGGCGCGAGGTGATTTGGCGATTGCCCGTGTTTTAACCCCGTTGGTTTCCCCATTCACGGGGATAAACATAAATATCCTATCCTATCATAACAGTTCTGTTTGCAGTTATTCTTGTATCTTAATCTCATAACCATTTTCAAGCATCTGCTGTATAAAGTTTGCGAAAATTAATTGCTTACATAACAGCTCCATTTATCCACGATTTTCTTAATTAAATTACTAAGCATGGTAATGAACATGTATTAGGTTCGTAGCTTTAAGTTGTATTTCACTGATTGTGGCACTCAGAGTTTGGTCACACGACCGTTTCTTCCATTCACAAGTTTTTCATTTGAAATTGTTCTGATGAATTGTTTTGATTTTGAAATTGAAGTTTCGCTTTCATGTCTATGACGCAGCAACGTTTCATAATCTAGAAGCAACCCGGGTTTAGAAAGTACAACCCTTGTATCTAAAGAGATCTGAACATTAACAGCCCGGTAAGCTGTTAATTGGCAGACGGTGAGAGGCAATTTCTTTCTACGAAAAACAACAACACAAATGTGTGATGTATCTCTCTGTGTAGTGTACATACGCTCAAAGGAGAGCAGTCATAGTTGCAATGTGTTGTTCTGTATTTTAGTTCATAAACTTTTCGAATTTTTACATTTCGTTGTAACTATTCACAGACTGCAACGAGCTTAATATCATTTCCTTTGGCGTCGCGTTACTGTGATCGGAAGCGAGAGATATATTATTGTCGCATATAAAGTGTAGCACATTACGGTTATGTATTCTACCATTTCAGTGCATTTTGTTTATGTAGATTACTATTGAAGCGGCGATCTACCTTTTGAGCAGAGAGTCTACACTTAGATTTACGAGTATTTTGACAAAACAAGAAGGTATTTGCTGGGCAAATATCGTTTCTTTTTGTGAGGACCATATTTCGGCCAAAACCGGAAGGCCTAGATCAATAAAAGGCCGATGGCGAAAGTTTGGATTAAAAAGACATCAAGTTAGCCAGCGTTTGTATGGAATCGGCCTGTATAACGAAAGTAAACGATATGGTTTGCATGTGTTCAAGTATGCACATCTTATGCATATAACCGACCATAATTTCCCGCCTAGTTGTAGGGACCATTCAGTTTCACTTAAGTTTGGTCGAAAAAATGTTCCGGTGGAAGAAATATTGAATACTGGGATATTCTAAGGCGCGTTACATCAGTTATAGTAACCAGTGCAGTGATTCTCTACCTTTCTAACCGCGTACCACGTGATGTACCGCCCACAGTGCACAACCTGTCGGTTGAACTCATTTGATTAAAGTGCGATGTCAACTTTAAAACAAGCAGCGAATGGTTTAAGAATATGGAAATGCAAGGTATCGGAAAAATAAGGGAGAAAAAGAGGAAAACTGCACATTAAAATGAAGATTATGATATTAAGGTTATTGCAAGCGCTTGGGTTAAATTTATAGTCACAGTTTGGGGTTTTAGATTTTTTGATTAGTTTCCTTAGTTTTAGTGAGAAGTTTCCCTCCTTCCCTCCTTTCCTCTTTTCCTTCTTTAAGACCATCTCAGTTATTTTTTATTTTGCACAACGAAGTTTAATGATTAGAAATGATCAAATGTGCATATTTAGTCCGCTCTTTGAGTTTATATTAGACAAAAGCCGACGTTTTTGTCATTCCAACTAAAAGTAAAGGACCCTAAAACAAAAATCACTTCGGTTTAAACCTGGTCAGATGTTGTTTCGTGTATAAAATATCATAGGTATCTTGATTGCCAAAATTAGTAACCACCACGTTTACAAGGATGCTATATTTACATTGGATACCACAACTGTCTGAGACGTCATAACAGTTTTACGACGTAGTGAAGGGGTTGTGTATACCGGTTAGGTGCTGGATTTTCTATAATTAATAATACTTCTACAATTGATAGATCGTTAGGTGCATGTATTAAAGTGGGTGCGGACGATTAAATTATATTTGAAGCCGAAATGCGCAGGATCGTGGGGAAATGCTCATGGAAGGTATGTAATGTTCTGTTCAAATAGTTTTAAATCTGTGTTTTTAATACCTTCGGTCTTGTGCTGCCCATTGTAACATAAGTAGATGCCTCAAATCCACATTAAAACCAAATAAAACTTAACCGGATTTTATAATTTAATCAAAACTTCCACAATTTATTATAATACGACCACTGTTGTGACGAGTGCTTGTAATGCGGTTGCTGCATAATACCCGTAATATTCATTATTTTATTTTATCCCACGATGAAAACACGAAAAAAGAACGTTAAACCGCAAAACGACAGTCGATACAACACCTCTGCAGTTTGTTTATAAGCAGAAACAAATCTTAATGGACACAAACTATAAAATTTGTTTATTAAATGTAAATAGTGCATACCGAAGCTGATGTTACCGATAATCCCTATATCGATGCGGATCGTTAAAGAACCGATTTATCAAATTGTGTGGAAGTTATTGTGTTTGTGCACCTGAATTACCATGCCGGGCCACTGAAGGTCGTAGTCAGCCAAATATTGAGCCGACGATCGGTTAGTTTTCTATAGATGTTCAGTATTGGTGGCTTTGTAAAGTTTGAAGTGTAAAAGCATTGTGGATTGGATTGTTGTAACAATTTAGACTCAAAAGCCGCTTGTCTATTCAAGTTAATTAATCCGATAATTACAAGGCTTATCGGGGAATGAAACATCTAAGTCGATATAATCCAATGAAAATTACTGACCTTTTAAGGCTGTTTTTTTAATTTAAAAAGTCTAATAGCTAATTACTGCTAAGTGTTTATGTATAGGTATTAGGATAGGGATGGGATATTCATGTTTATCTCCGTGAATGGGAAAACCAAGGGGATTAACACACGGGCAATCGTCAGATCACCTCGCGCCCACCGTCGGGTTAACGGAGCTATTGGAGTGTGTTGTGTATGATAGACACGTTCCTTCAATTTAGTAGAACCCATTAACCCACTTGGTTCAGGCAATGTCCGTAAAGTGCCTTGTCCAAGGACACAACCGACTAGCTAGCTACCAGTTTTGCACCTGCAACCTTTCGATTGAAACTTTTGTGAGCTACTATTTAACTTTTGTATTTATAATATAATGTTTTTCGGAATAAAACACATTTCAATATATTTGTTCATTAATAAAATCATTTTTAGGCCACTTAACTAGACACAGAGAAATTTGTAAAACCAAGGCAACATATCAAGTTCAAATCATTCAGTTGTATAACTGTGTGTGACCAACGTACTTGTCCATTATCCTAATATGGTTATTTAATTCGATAAGCGGTGGTATCGAAACCAACGGTCGCATGCTGGGACGTTACCTGGGCGGACAATTTGTGAAACAATTACGTTCGTGTGACCGAATGGTTAACGCGACCAATACATATATCGACTTATACAAGAACGGTCCTAATCTATCCTAGTTGGAAACTGGGTTCGGTAAAAGAAATATCTCGAACCAGTGTAGGGTTTGACAAGTTTCGACATGACCATACAACTGCGTTCCACATATTTAGGGAAGAAGACGAATAGCGTAACCCAAACGTCTATTTTTCCAGAGCATCTCGTGTTTCGCGGTTTCCGCCTTCATGCTGGCAGCTTCAATCGTCACTTTCAGAGAGGCTCGTTTCATCACTACCGCCACCTACCGACACTTTGACCGGCTTCTCTCGGATGACAGGTCACCAACGAACCAATCCGAATGCGCAACTTTACCCAACACCTATGCTGTGGTTAAGGTTAAAGCTGGACCACAAGATCGAATTGCGTTTAATGACGTAATACTTGAACCAATTTCGCAATCGTGTCATTGTAATAGATATTCAATAGATTACGAAAAACGAAATAATAATGGCAGAGATGTATTTATTTTATCCACAAGAGACTGGCCACCTTCTCGGTATGGATATCATTCCTTAAGTTGTTCCGATGTGATAATTCATTTAGAATTGATGACGTTGCTTAACATTGTTGTCTCATTCGCGTGGTGTTTGTCGTTTATACTAATTGTGCGAAAGTCAAGGAGGAGAAAAAATATTTTACTTTTAACATCTATAGAATATCGAATGTTACACTCCGATATAAATGCTGTTTTATAGCGGTGTATCCGGTATATTTTAATATGATGCCTTTTATGACCACGCTCTTTATAATATTGCATTTTTTGTTGCTTTTACCAAATTTTGTTCCCAAAATCGCCTTATTTATTATATTTAAAATTTTTATTTACTGTTTCTAAAATAAAAATACTTATTGGTCAGAATTACTAGTCAGATTAAAACCTATATTACTAGATTGTCCTTTCACGTAAGAGCCTGATCATTTTGATTAAAAACTCGAATTCTACATTCAATCGAAACAAATACCACTCAGCTTATTGTCGGGTGGGAAGCTCACGATCCTTGGCACATGGATCAATCAATGTTGTGAAGTAGCTTTCTAGTTGGTTTGGTCGTGTGGCCGAATTGTTGGTTTAATCCATTCTCATACAATATAATAGATTAAGAGTAAGAGCGAGAAAGACACGACCGACTCGCTAGCGACCAACCGTTCGGCTGAAAGTCTTATTTTAACAATTTTAACAAAACCTAATATAATGCGAAAAAAGTAATACACAAACCTCAAATTCACTACATAATATTTCCATTATTTTTCCCGATGTGGGAATTCCAAATGTTTTTATGGGGAAATTAAAGGTCGTTGAAAAATATCAACGTTTCAGTTAAGATTTATAGCAGCGCTTTACCTTTAAACGGGGGTTTACCAGGGCAGAAGAAGGGGTGAACAGAGGCGTGTAGGTATAAGGTAAGCTGGGGAAAGGACAGGCCAAAAGCATTAAACCGGGAACTCTCTCAATATTATGGAATTATACACAGTTTATGTAAGATTCGTAACAAGAAACACATGTTTTTACACAAAGCGTGGCAGTCGTTAAACCGACCTCGCGGGAAACGATTCATCGACTGAGCTGCCAAACACAAGAAACTCACTGCAACTATCCCTGCACAAAATATTAACACATGGCATGGCGACCTAATAGTTAAAACATACTGCGAGAATACGTGTGGGATTCACACAGATTCTTAAAAGTTTTAACCTGATTGGATAACCCATTCATGTCAATAATCTTGCGGAATGCCTGGCACCAGCGTAAAGCAGAAAAAAAACAAGTAAAATTAAACTGTGTTCCCATCGGAAATTCGACGGGAACAACTAAAACAAGCCTAAAATATAAATTGTCGTTTTATTTCTATGTGATACATTTGAGGGGAATTGCTGAGATAGCAAACTTACTAAAACTCATGCTGTGTTTTCCTTCTTTCCACTGTTCCTCGTGTTGCTGACAGGAACACTTTGTTCCGCTTGTGATATAATGTTTTCCGCACTGCTGTCGCGCAGATTCGTGAAGCCTGTTACATCTCGCTGTTAAATAAATTATGCAGGTACAATGGCATATTTAAACTTCACGTTACTGTCTATTCAAGGTATAATCATATTTTTATATCTTTTAATCATATGGTAAGCATTCAAAATGAAAAAAGTTAGGGGAGAGTGGTACTGAGTGGGACATGGTACACAGTGAGAAATTTTGAATAAAAACGTTAAAACATAAAAATATTAAAACCTTTGACGGTTGAGTGCTTTCAAGTTACTAACGCACTTTGTAACGAACTTTAAGAAACCAGCATGTCAGTTTTGGAAAGTTATGGAAGTTTTAGATTCTTCAGGGGTCTAAGTAAAAATTTATACGCTAGCTGCAAACTTAATTTAGATGGGTGAACATTAGCTTTAAGGCTAAAGTTACTGGGAAGTGATAAAGTAGGTGCATACCTTGCTTACAAATAGAAAAAGAACATGGCAGCCTCAATTTAAGTATCTTTAATTTTGACTTATAGATTTGTAGTATCTACGTACTCAGTGAGACACTATGTTGAGGTACACTGTGAGACAGAATACAGGAGTGTTTTATTATCTTTTTTGGGGGGTTTAAGCCCACAAAGAGCATTTATATTTTCAGAAATAGCCCCCTATCTATCCAGTTTTAGATATTTATTATTTTTAATAACTAGGAGTGGACTCGTGGGAAGAATTGTAAAAGTAAATTCAGAAAACCATAAAATTGGCTTCATCATTAGAATATTGAGTGAAGCTGTTCAGTTGGTTTTTTCCAATTAATGGAGCCTAAGAAAGGCAGCAGATCATACAGTAGTGAAATTTCTAAACACTAGCCACAGGTAGTGTCAGGTAAGGCAGAAAAGGCTGCTGTAAGATCTCCTACAGAGCAAAGCCTGTAGGTTCTTTCGTAGAAGCGACTCTTATTTAATAAACATAATGTAAACCAGTTCTACGAAAACTTGAGGTTAATTTATAGCCGGAGTTTATCTGTGCTTTGTGCTGCTACAAGGCTCTTTAATTTGGATGAGACTGGCACGCCCATTGTCTCTGCATCCAAGGCTATTCTTGCTGAAAAGCTGTCAAGCAAATTTCCAAAGCAACTAGTGGTGAAAGAGGTTTATACATGTGCTATTGTGTGTGCTGCTGGTACATTCTAAACACCAGCAATAGTGTTTCCATGATGCAACTTTAAATCTCACATGTTAAATGGTGCTCCATCTGGGACTCTTTGTTTAGCACAGAAAACAGGCTGGATGAACTCGGACCTCTTTTCACAGGTGATGGAACACTTCATCAAGCACTCTTCAAGCTCAAAAGAAAATCCAAATCTGTTAATTTTTGACAACCATGAAAGCCACATGTCACTTAAAGTCCTGGTCCTGGCAAGAGAAACTGGTGTGACAACATTGACACTGCCACCTCATTGTTTACACAAAATGCAACAGTTAGATGCACTGTGTATTTTCCATTTAAATAATTTTATAGAGCTGCAATGAATAGTTGGATGCTGCATAATGCAGGGCAGCCCTGCACATTGTACAACGTTGGTGAATTGGTTGAAATAGCTTATATGAAATCGATGACTCCTTGTGCGATAAGTGTGTTCCTCACGGTTCCATTTAAGGCATTTCTTATTTTAAAGTTCTGTTCCCTTTGGTCTGGATTGTCATTTTAAACCTTTTACTAGACATTGTTTTTATGTGTGAATTGCTCTTTACTGCTTCAAACTTGT
>CH000951.1:93332-111498 GCA_000149265.1 Ciona savignyi | reverse complement strand
GTGTATAACAGTGCACGACTATGGGCACGGGGTGTTCTACTGTGGACATGAGGTGTATTGCTGTGCTTGACTGTGGACATGATGTGTATTACTGTGCTCGACTGTGGACATGAGGTGTATTACTGTGCTCGACTGTGAACATGATGTGTATTACTATGCACCCGAGCAAGCCACTTTACACTGCTCTAACCCAGTGATATTTCATGCGTCATCCAAATTGAAAGTCATGTCTGATTATCCACACACTGCAAAGCTTAAGCAACTCGACTGTGAGCATAAGGTGTCTTACGATACTCGTGGATAAAGGCTGACCTTCCACCCACGAGAATATAAATGAACCAACTACACAGTGTAATAGTTTCCACAACTCGACTGTGGACATGAGGTGTACCATAATACCCATGAAGATACAAGTGGATAAGGTTTGACTCTTCACCCTTAGAAGATATAAACCAAATGATCTTCTCCAAACGAATCGACTCCTGATTTACCTGATGTAATAATTGCTGCCGATTGTTTTTCGATCAAACTTTATTCGACGATATTTTATCTACAGTTTATTTTCTGTTAAAAAGCAAGGCAAACGTGGATGAAAAGTATTAACCAAAGGTATCTTGCGCACAAGTTACCAAACAAAAGCCAATGTTTATATTTACATACCAATTTCGGAGTGTCATTTGGACCATAGTTAAAAAACTAGAATACTGGGGCTTAAAATGTGAATCGATTCCATTGGATTCGTTCAATGGCGATAGTTGTTATATTGCAATGTCCAATATGCCGGGGAATCATGGCATAGAATTGTTTGAAGTCACTTTGAAGACGTGAAGAAACAATTTAAATCTATATCTGCACCACATATGTCTATATATGCCATGTTTCTATAGGTTGATATAGGAATTTATAGTATTTTAGTTTTTTAGTTTATTCATTTTTTGCCCCAGTTTTTAAAAATGGCAAACGAATATAAACACGATACAGGGACGGGTAAAGACGGCAAAACGAACAGTCGTTAGAACACGTCAGTAAAAAAAAGGATATAAATTAATGAATATAGCGGACGCGGCCGCCAAACCTAGATAAATGAACAATATTTAGCAATCGAAATTTAATTAAGACTAAACGATTTAGAGCCCTGAAGAAGAGTGTACGGTAAAGCGCGACCAGTACATAGGGGGAGCCGGCTTTAGGAGAAGGTGTGGCCCGAAAGCATGGACCAGAGTGGAAAAAGAAAACCCCCCTAAAATGAATTTCCACTAATGTCAGATGACACTATTAGTTTCAAGCACACTTACCGGGCATATTTACATTAAATATTGTTATTATAACACACAAATTGCATAACATTAATGCATTTGTTTTATTACTTATTTAGGAGTGTGAAAAAGGAGCACTACATTAGTGCACCATAAATAACAAAACAAAAGAACAAAACAAAACAAACATAATTTTAAAGTAAATAAATAGCAAGCCAAAAAAGGGTTGCTAAAAAATGAAAAATACAAAAGGTTGCAGCAAGCATTCGATTATATTAATGAAAATTGGTTGTGACATGTTAGTTTATTAATGAATGCCATCTTCATCTAGGTCTCTAGGATCACACCGCCAACTCTCGAACAGTAAATTTGAGGAGAAAGAAGCCACGCAAGAAAAAACGGATGACCTTCTCCTTGTAGATGAAATTTTGGTGACCGGGTATCTGGAACAATAATGTCTTGGCAGTATAGTTGTAAAAATGCTTCAAGACATTAAAGAAATAGAAAAGTACATAGAAATAAAAAGAGATCAGGGGAACAGGGGTGTGTTGTGCAGACAGATGGTGAAAGATATTTTATACACCAAAAACATGTAAAACTACTTAAGTGATAAGCTTTAAAATACAGAACTCTGTTAGGGCCGGCAAAAACTATTTCACAGAAAAACAAAACCAAATGTGCCCACGGCTTACCAAGTAACAGAGAATACTGTAAAAAACATCATCATAAATAAAACTTGTGTTTGTGTAGGCAAATCAATATTGTTAACATGCAAAGAAAGTCAAGACTGTGATTTAATTTGGTGATCATAATTTAAAAACAACAAAATTTCGAAACTAATCATGCATGTGATTTTATTAGGGAAATGTGAAAACAAGTCAACGAAAATGCATGCATGTGTAAAATATATGCAAAACTTGAAGATAGATAAGGTAAAGAAGTTAATTTGAGTTTATTAGGGCAAGAGGTACATGAAATTTTAAAATGGCAAAGGAGATTTATTTATTTATTTAAAAAAACTTATAATAATAACGATAATATTATATTAATGGAAACTAGGGAAGCGGACGAGGGTCTTCCAAGAGGTGTTGTTTAACAACTTTGGTAAACTTTTTAAGCGATTTAATCTCACGAATGTTGTTCGGTAACTGTTGCAAAAACTTTGGGCCTATGTATTTCAGGGATTGTTGGGATAGGGATTTGTTACAAAAAGGAATTAAAAATTGGGAATTGCTTCTTGTTTTCATAGTTGTTTTAGGTTTTTTCGGTATGCAATTGTGGAGAGCAGGTGGAAGTGTGTTGTTATGGCATTTGTGCATTATGGATAATATTTCTAATTTGTGCATGTCATGAATTGTTAAAAGTCCATGTTGTCTCATTATAGAAACTGTATTATCACGTTTATACACATTTATTTATGTTTAAAACCATCTGTGTTGCATTGTGACACCCCTGGATCCATTCATTTTCCATTAACAATTATATTTTAAAACAATATTGAAAACAAATGCTATATAACTTGCAGTTACCTTCATTAGTCTATTAATTCACTTCCAATACACCTTCTGCAAGATTACCCAGTTATACTGGTGGAAGTGTGATTGTGACCATAGAAGATAGTAGTTTAAAATCTCAGTGTGAAATGTGTTATTGATGTTTAATCTATCAATATAACTTACAATGCAGGGACATGAGAATAATTTTCATGGTGTGCAGATATATCGAATGCCGACCCTACCACCCACTATCACCTCCAATCCTTGTGAATACAACTCTATCATTTTATGACTTACATGTGAAGCATTGTTTTAATTATTTTATATGTTTCCTATTCTTACAGTATGTTGCATAGATAGTTTTAACTTGAATGACTGGAACAATGAAACCCGAGCTGATATGGTTCTCTTTTAGTTCTCTATTCTGAAACTTCTATTTATACCGGGAATACTGTTTTTATAGCTGGTATGGTCCAATAGTCAGTGGAACATACATTGTATAATAAACTGTTGTTAGGTTCTACTACCTTTACATCATAGATTCCATATTTTGTTCAATTACCATTAAACTGCATTGGTGCCAGACCAGATGAAATTATATAACAGTTTCGATTTATTTTTGGGACATTAGTATGACCAGTTACTACTTGGTTCGATCAACATGTTTTAAGGTTTTAACTCTTCATAGAATCACTTGGATTTATTTGTTAAAATTAGATAACAAGTATAATTTTTGTTAATCTATAAATGCTGACAATGCATTATTAACAAAATGTGAGGATTCGGTTTAAATGCTTCCTGTGCAGCAAAACAAGAGGTGTTGTTATGAATTAATCATCAAAATACAACTCTTTTCCCCCAGGTCCAATGCTGTTGTTTAAGAAATTTGTCAAAGGGAAATCGAAATCGCGATTTTACGCTTGTTTAGCGAACCGTGATAGGAAATCTTGCAATTATTACATCACAGAGCATGATGTTAAGGTAACCGGTGTACTTTGGTGTTGAGAAAAAAAAAGAATTATTTGACATGACTTGTGTGGGGATAGTTCGTGTGTTGTGATGGAATATATTCTGCAATGCACATGTATTCGTATGGATTATTATAAATCAAACCAGCTTAATTTATAGTTCTATAAAGTTCCTGCTATAGGATAGGATAGGATAGGATATTCATCTTTATCCCCGTGAATGGGAAAACCAAGGGGGTTAACACACGGGCAATCGTCAGATCACCTCGCGCCCATCGTCGGGTTACCGGAGCTATTGCAGTGTGTTGTATATGATAGACACGTTCCTTCAATTTGGTAGAACCCATTAATCCGCTGGGTTCAGGCAATGTCCGTAAAGTGCCTTGCCCAAGGACACAACCTACTAGCTAACGACCAGTTTCGCACCTGCAACCTTTCGACTGAAAGGCGACGCACTTAACCGTTAGACCAACGGGCCGGATTAAATGTCCCCAATGCATCCATAACCAGCCACTAGATAGTTGGTTGTGTCTATACACAACACAATGAACATAAGCTCAAATAACCCGACTGTGGACTATACAATACCTCTATTAAAGATTCATCTGCACTTTTATCTCCAGGGAATAACAATATTCTATCCCATTTAGAAACACGGTGTGAAAAGTATGGTTGGGAGAGTCACTGCCAAACTGTGAGTTCTGGTTGGTTTTGTCTATACATGTTGCTGAGCGGCTGACGTTTTGGCTATTTAACCTCTCTCTGCACTGTCCCATACACAGGGATAAACATGGTCATTCTAGATCCATATCATACATCAGACATCAGTACCACAGTATATCCAGCTAGCATAATCAGGGCCAAAAATCCATTAAATTTCGGGCGAGTATGAATGTATGTGGAAGCTCATGCGAGTAACGAGAGTAAATACGCCATGTTTATAATGAAACCATCACAATGATGAGGATTTGTTTTTATTCCCCTATACGCCAGTTGAATAGAAATCTGTGGCGGCGACCGTTAATTTGTTTTTTTTTATTTGCAAAGTAAATTCTGACTCGCAAACTTGCATGGATTTTCAGCCCCAATAACTTTGGATCCACAGTTTATACTGGGTGACAAGGAGTCAATTCAATTGCATGGCCGACATAAGCTCAAGAGGAACATAAGTGAGAACGATTGTCATAACCCGTCATCCACACTCTTGTCTGCTGTGGAGGATACCAGGACTCACGCTGTGAGAAACCAACTCTTGGCTGCCATTACTATGGAAAAACTTCTCAAACATTAGTGCAACCAGAGTAATTGTGCATTAACCGACTCTAGTTGAGCTGTCTGTGATTGGTTTGTATCCGAATCAATGGGCATAATCTTCCCTTGTTACAATTTCCCTTACAACTCCTATTTACAGGGATAACCGTGTATATGTCCCGTTCCTTCATCTATTTCTCAGGTTGCGTATATTGGTCGGACATTTTCATTTAAGACCCTGTCAAATTGGAATTGTAAGAATATTTGACAAACTGCTAGGTAGTTGGTTGTGTCCTTGTTAACTACATCTCCTATCCCCTATGGATTTAATCAATAAAAACTGTAAAAAGCGATAACTTCTGTAACCCAACATGCACTGGGTGTTGCGCCAATTTCCATTATTAAATCACTTCCACATGATTCCCAATGTTCATATCCTCAACTTTCCCAGCTCTCAAATGGATTTCAAACGAAGCTTCCAGGTTATTTAACATCACTCCACAAGGACATCAGCTACTCACGACTATTTGGCTTTCCTCTTATTTCATGGAGAACCGGATAACAAAGCAACTCCCACTTTCAATGTTGGATTACCAGGTGAAGCAATGCATTTGGTATTTTGTCGATATGTAACAATACACCTGGCTCCTTACTTTGTGCAAATATTGCTTGAACCCAGTTGATTAAGGTGTTCTACTAAACTGAAGGAACGTTTATATTATACACAACACACAGTCGTATCTCAAGTAACCCGACGGTGGGCGCGAGGTGATCTGATGATTGACCGGGGCATAACCCCTTTGCATTGTCCTATTCACAGGAATAAATCATCCTATCCTCGCAATCTACTAAATCACACACCAAAGGCGCAAAACTACTTTGTTAATTAATTCGTAATCTTGTGATCTTAATATTCTATTGTTTGTTCCAACTATGATAAATTTTGGTATTAACCCTTGATAGTTTATTCCTTATAAGATATCACACAACATGGTTGTTGCCACCAGGTCGGTTATGATAGTCACAAAAGATATAAAGCTTCCCACCAGACTCGATACCAGTCACCTGTGCGAATATTCACAAACATACCGAACCCCTTGTGTGGAGTTGCCTGCATCTAACTACAGGTGATGAAACTGCATTGAATTAGAATCAAACTCATAGATAAATGAAGTTGTAATAATAATACAAAGAGTGATGTTGATACCAGATTTGTTTTCGTTTGTGGTAACTTTTACAAATGCAGGTAAAAGTATGGTTAATTTGTAATGTCCCAAGATAGCTAACTTCCACTATTCAGTTGTTGAATGTGAATATCGGAAACCATGCTTCCTGCTATTCGGCAGCTGATCTTTAGGTTGATTTAGATTATTTAAAAGAACTTATGAACACGTGCAAATTGTAAATGGTAGGTATGAATACACAAAAAGAGTTTTTTAAACTTCTAAAGTTTTAAATTTTTTTAACTTTAGATTTTGTGCGGTTTGTGAACGATATGTGATGAAAGCAAACAAATATTGTAAGATTTGCCAGACCTGTCCTTCAAAGGTATTTTGATTTTGTTTTGTATACTGATTGGTTGGTAAAGGACATGTTACATGGTAATAAACTCAGGAGGTGTTGAAACACTTTAATTGTAAAGAGCCCAACATCTACGATTACAATGTCTTAATGATATTGGTCCAAAGAATAATGATATTGGTCCAAGCTATTTTAACAATGTTTCATTTAGGAAACATATCATTAAGGGTTTATTCTTCTTGTGTTATGTTTTTGCGGAGACTATTACATTGTGTTACATACAGTAAACATTTATGCTTTGGTGCGTTCATGGCATAAATTCCAGTGGGTTTATCTAAGGTCATTTAAGTACTGTGTGTGAAATATTGAATTCATAGTGTGACGGTTGCCATATTTGCGGCATAACATCGCACAAACGTAAAGACTGTCCGCAAAGCGTCGAACACGCGAATGGGTTGACACAGATGACGATCAATGTGACGTCAATAGAAGCAGCGACGCCCACTACTGGCGATTTAGTATTTAAACCTAGGAAGCGCAGTTTCCAAAATCAACCTTCGCATCGAAAAAAGATGACGCGTTTTTTGTAATAAATTGTCAACAATATGTGTTTGTAACCTCGGGGTTGATGAGCGCGTTCGGGGATAAGGTGAACGTAAGAGGACATGAAAGGCAGCTGAAACTCTCCATATCTTCTGGAATGATACTACACAGGGAGTTATAACACGAGAAAATCTTGCAGCTTATGTTACGCCTTCAGTCGGCTGACGATGGTCAATGCAGTTGATGCCGATGAAGACGCTTTGTTCATTCCATTAAACTACTTGGTGAAAATTTGACGACCAAATAGCTACTGACTGGTTTCGATTCCACAACCTCTCTCGGTTAACGGTCGGACGTGCTACCAATGATCTAAATTCTACCCGGTCAATCCTATAACCAGGGCCAATACGGCTATTATGGGTTATTCACAAAATTTTCATCAAAATTCATTTAAAATGCGGTATTGAAGCATTAAATATTAAACTACGATCGTATATTCAAAAACCTATGGCTGTCTTGATTGTATTTCTCTACCACAGAAGGTTGCTAAACCGGGAAAGAGTAAATTGAAGACTGCGTTGCGAAGTTCGGATGGTAGGATGCGAAATAAGAATTTAGGATTATGTCTTTCGTCTTCTGATTAAGTAGCGTTCTTGTTCTGTGGTATCCCATCCACAGCAGAACTATAATGGCCAGCAAGAAACAACCGATGAAGACACCCACACTCACAACCCTGTAAAGTAAGGTGCCTAAGTCAATTCAGGTAAAGGACAGGAAAACTAAAGTGTAAGAGTTTATATATCAAGACCATTCCAGGTACACGATGTTCATGGTTTCGTGGATGAAAAACGTAATGTGATGAACACTCGGGCAAGATTTTACTTTGCGCCCACGACCGGGTGACCCGAGCGGCGCATTAGTATATTTGGTTTGTGCTTTCACATTTATGAGGTTAATACCTGATTCGATCCTATACAATCGCTAGTTACCATACTTTGATTATCATGTCCTAATTTTATGTCAATATTGTAATAGAAAGCTTAAACAAGTAGTCAGAAAACTACGATGTCCAAACAGCTTCCAGCGGAGACATCACAGTGTGTTGCTTTATTACGGGTTTTCGATTATTTGTTTTTATTTAATTAGGTGATTGATTTGAAATTGCCTTACAAGTATTCGCTAATATATGAGCTCAAAACTTACGTAGAAATTTGAACTATCCGTCAACTTTGTAGGGAACTTGTCTGCAAATATTTCTTCTGTATAAAATGCTGCCTATTGTTCGCAATCCACGGATAAAAAGTCGAAAAGTCTTCGAATCTGAAATTTAAGGCTGGATCTGTGAATTCTACCAAACACCGTGAAAAATTAAGGGTTTAAAATTAGAAATCCGACATTAGCTTGGTGGATTGGTGAGACGCCTTTCAGTCAAACTTTTTATAACTGATCGCTAGCTATTCGGTTGTATCCTTGGATACCCAGTGGATTAATGAGTTTAATCAGAAGGCTGCGGCCGGTAGTCTGGCTGTTAAGTGGTGTCGCCTTTCCATCGAAAGGTTTAATCTACGAAACTAGTTGCTAGCTATTGGTTGTGTCCTTCCATAGCCCTTTACGGACATTGCCTGAACCCGTCGCATTACAGTCGCAGATGACTTTGTTCACGGTCCAGTTGCATCATATCCATGACAGCGTGTAAACCAATAGAAACAAATAGATTTGAGGCAACAAACTTACTTCCTCGACTGCTGAGTGAAAATAATATTTCAAACCGACATATGAATTGGGTGTTTTGCTTCAGGTTGGACTATCTTGTTGATTTCTGAAATACGAAAACTCATTGTAATATATGTCGCGCGGAAGGACTTATAAACCAAGCTGCAACGTCGTACTAATAGCGTTTTGTGTTCGGACAGTGGAAATTTTGCATATTCATATTTTAATTTGGAAAATCCGAAAACGCGCCATATTTTCCCACGATTACGCAATAGGGGGCGTTTTACTTGGTCTGGTTGAATGGTTACTTCGAACCCATGGTCACGTTTTCAGAGATATTGAAACGTGTTGTGTAAGATTAAGTCGTTCTTTTAGTTTAGGTAAAACCGATTAATTCATTCTGCGTTAATGTTCTTTTCGTTAACCTTGCCCAAGGACACAACCTACTAGCTAGCAACCAGTTTCGAACCTGCAACCTTTCGATTGAAAGGCGAAGGACGCACTGAACGGCACTGAAATGGAATTTCCGGTGACTGTGGTTCACTATATGTTGTCCACACATACATACGAAGTACCAGATTATCAACATTTTGATTAAAATCAATTTGTTGTTCTTATATTGTAAGCTTACAGCAGAATATGATACTAATGTAATAACCACCAACCAACATCCATTAATCCACGCGGGGATTCCCCATCACCACACAATGCTCCATAATAGGAATTTTAAGATATTCATGTTTATCCCCTTGAATGGGAAAACCAAGTGGATTAAACTCACGGGCATTCGTTAGATCACCTCGCGCCCACCGCCGGGTTACCGGAGCTATTGCAGTGTGTTGTGTATGATAAACACGTTCCTTCAATTTGGTAGAACCCATTAATCCGCTGGGTTCAGGCAATGTCCGTAAAGTGCCTTGCCCAAGGAAACAACCGACTAGCTAGCGACCAGTTTCAAATCTGCAACCTTTCGATTAAAAGTGTTCGCACTTAACCGTCAGACTAACTCGTAGCACAATATTTCTTGGTCCAACGTATTTGTTCGGATTGACCAAATGTGTTAATAGGTTATGGTATGGGCAAAGCTGAAATAGAATTGGAAATCCAACGAGAGTGTAAAGTTATCATATAACTCGACAAGTAATATACAATGAATGAATAAACGTAGTTTATCGCGACATATATTAAGATTATATATATTAAACCATTAATAAATATTCTAAATGTTCTAGGTGCACAAGTATCCACAATCATTAACATATTCACTTTGTGAATACAGCGAACCGGTGCCAAAAAGAAGATTCTCGTTTATATTTTTGGCATGTCCGAAATTCCTCTCAATATTTAAATAAAATAATGGTTGTAAATCATCTTAGTTAGCATTAATGCTAGTTTCAACCTGATTTGACAAACATTTCTTTACTGAAGAGTAGGCGACATGACACACACGCCTGTATGGAAAACACTATGTCCCGATCGTATCGTAAGCGAGCCCATAATAACTCACCAATATTTATCGCTAGGCCTGCTTCTGCAGATGGGACCTTTACCGAGTGTTGTTGTATCGTTCGCAAATATCAAGGAATTTTTCATCTCCAAATCTTTAGTCTTGAGATTCCTTTCTCTCGGTACTGCAGTGTCACCTTCTACCAATTATGTGAAATTACAATATTTGCAAATAAACCATACATATTGCATAGCATATACCGCATATATGGATTAATAGGTTCATGAATGTCAATAATTTGCCATCTCGTTGTTTTAATTCTAAATGGATGAAATTCCTGCCATAAGTAAATCATGAAAGCCGGCCATATATGGCGAGTTGGGACGGAAAGAGTTAAGCATCAAACCAGACTTCAGTTGCCGACGAATTAGTTCCGCTGTCTTTTTCTTTGCTTTAATTTCGAACGTTGCGTCGCCTGGTGTAAAGTTGGTGGCGTTGTACTCCAAACTTCGAGTGCAAGACATATAGCTATGATAGGACCACCTTCCGACAGAAGACGAGAAATATTAGGATTTTCACTGCAAGTTAAATTTGACAGCTCCTTTGCTTGGCCATTATATTCAACAAGATATCGTCCTCGTTCGTAAACTTTAAACTTAATAAAATACATAGGGAAATACCGTAAAAATAAGACTTTGTTTCTAAATCAGCATTTTGACAATCATGCCATGTCGCCCCTACATCTAACAATAGGAGTAATGGAATCGCAATGAAAGTTTAACATTTATTAGACAACATGGTCTAGATATTTAAATATCAAAATGTCGCCCCGACATCTATTAAAACGAGGAATGGAATCGCAATAAAATTTTGTGATCTGTTAGACAAGATGGTCTAGATATGAAGAAACTAACATTTTGGGTGATAAATCCAGGGAAATTCACCTAACGTCCAAACCCAAAACGGTATTTTATTCTAAAAAATTAACTTTTTTGGGGCATAGCGCTTGAACGGCAGCTTAAATATTAATCAAATTTGGTAAAACATTGGACCGATAGCCACTGTGTGCCAATTAAAACAAAGAAAACATTTAATTAGGCTAATTCGCTTAAAAACGAAGATATGTTCCTGAATCATGATTGTGACAGGCAACCGTCAAATCGGATTAAAACTTTAATAATAGTTAGATAACATGACGCACATATGTAAAAACAGAAACATTATGTAGTAAACCCTTGGAGAATGCCGTAAAGCCATAAAAAAACTAAATATTTCTATGTTTTTTGAATTTCGCTTCACTTCTTCAATACAGCGCTTGAAAATAAGTTTTTATTTAAAACATTTGTGATGAAATGTACTTAAATATAAGACGATTATTCTTTTTTTAATAACACATAAAAACGAAGTTTGTTTTGATAACATAGGGACCCATGCGTTTATGCTTAAATAAACAAACTGGATACTCGGTGTATAAAATACAATTTGTGATTGTAGAATGAAAATATGGCATACAAAAATATGTTTAAAAAATAGTGGTGGTTAAACATGTGGTTGACATTCCCTAGTTTGGTTTGTATTTCTGTTTTTGTTTTATAGAGCGAAATAGAAAAGCGTTGATCCAGATGTTGAAACCACTGGTTTGGTGGTTAAACCGAATGAGATTTACCATAATTTAAATAAACTAAAACGGATGACCGACATAGTTTGGAACGAGTGTTAAGTCAGTTAAAAATGTTGAATATAACACCCATGTTTAATACGTAGCAATGGCGGAATCGCTAAAAATAAAACGACCATTCTTTTTATTCACTTTGGGTAGGTCAACTGGGTAAATTTACCAAATTTAAACCAAATTTTTAAAGCATTCCCCAATAAAAGTGAAATAAGGAAACGGACGAAAATGACATTTAAGCCTCTGCACGAGATACTCCTTAACTTTAGAGCACAAACCTCCCAACTTGCACCTGATTAACCAACCTACTAAATGTGGACGCTAGGTCGCTAGCAACTCATATATATTATGTGTCGCTCTTCGTTCATTTAATTTCAATAACGTTGTATGTTTGGGTGAGCCACACACAAAGGTAAACGACTTTAGCTTCGGTTCCTCATGGTGCGGTTCGTTGAGATCAAGTATCAGGTCCTTCCTATAACCGAGTCATGAAATCGGCTTCGCTTTCCACCTAGTGCAAACAAAAGGCAAATCATGGACGGGGTCGCACGCACGAACTGATTCATAAGATATTCATGTTTAAACTAAAGTATAGTGAAAACTTAATCATACAACATTTTGAATTTTTATAAGGTTTGTGGCAAAACGTAAAAATATAAAATATTTATTATTATAATCGAATATGTACCGTATGGCGTATTGCGTATATATTTGGTTGCACCTTCGCTTTGGTATTGCTTCGTTTTATTATCATACGTCGCAATGAGACAAAAACTTTAAAAAAAAACAATCAGACTGGCCTTGGTCCAACTTGCACCTGCTCGATAGTGAAAGGGAACTTATTTTTCTTAGTTAATAGGTCTCCTATATATTGAAAACATAAAGTAAAAATTGTATTTAAAGCGAAAATAGGTAATGACAACAAGATTTCCCATGTGCGCACAAACAAACCGTTGGAATATAACTGTGTTTCACCAATTATACAGGCCTAGTATATGCGTACAACACCTACTGGCGACTATAATATTTTAAATTAAAAAATGTATATGCCTTTAGAAAAACTTTAAAAAAGAAATGTCACATAATTACCCGTAATGCGTTTATCCATACCGAAAAAGCATATATCGTGTGGAAGCGTCTAAACAATTTTTAAACCTCGGGAATACAACTGGAATCATAAAGTTATACAATAATATTCTATCCGTTGTCCTGTACACTTTTTAAACAGGTATTTTGCTAAGTGACAATGGTGATGATACATCAATGTTTGTTTGGCCGAAAGCAGCATGTGCTTAGACTGCGCACTGGCGTTAGGATAGGATAGGATAGGATAGGCGACTCATGTTTATCCCAATGTATCTTTTTAAGTACAATTTTGGAGGGTTTTGAGTTTAGATTGCAGATCCAAGCATCAATTTTAAATTGTGGAAAAATCTAAGACTTTCTATTTTAGAATTTAGAGTGGCAACTGTTTATGAGAGGTCAGTTTGCATTGGAGATATAGGGAGATAATTTGTTGAACAACTGCTTAAAAACCTAGGGCACGTGACACCACCCGCCAGTCACGAAGTATCTTCGAACTATCTATGGCCGGTTATCAGGATCGACCGGCATATGTTTGATTTATATAACCGTTCAAACATAATCCAACCTTATATGTATGTGTTATGTTCGTATATTCTATGGCTGGCCATACTCTGGTGTTACATATATGGCCCACTCGCGATAATCCTTAGAAAAAAACATAGCCTAATTTTTGTCTGTGGCGTTTGAACGATTTAGCCCAGGGGTGGGCAACTTTTATAGTCGGCGGGCCAGATGTGGGAAAATAAAGTCTTTGGTGGGCTGGATTATTAGATGAATAATATTCACTAACTTAACCACATATCTATTCACTATATTATTGACATATAGTTTACATGTTTCATCAAATAATAACGACTAATGTTAGGCTCTTTTAATACCGCAACACTTTGACCATACATTGAACATAATCTTTGTAAAAAACATTTCGTTATCCAATCTTTGTTAAATTCTCGACACTCTCTTTTAAATTTACGTTTCTTAAGATATTTCATGGTTAATAATCCTTAATAATTTATAAAATCCCTTTATATTTAGAATTTAAATATAACTAATAACAACTAAAAAATTTTTAACCCTAACAGTCACGTTGTTAAACAAGTATCCAGCAGTGGGTGATGTTTACAACGCTGTTTGCTTTGACCTTATGTTTCTTTAAAAAGTGGGAAAGTGGGCTAATACAATTGTTTGTTCACTAAGGTAATTGTTTATTTCTCTAGCTCGCAGTAACACTGCGGTAAGAGAAGAGCGATAGGCAACTTTTAGGAATAATGCACATTACAGAGTGTGGTTGGATACAGACAGCGTGCCGGACCTGGTCCACATTACATGAGGTTATTGTTAGATACAGTCTGGTGGCCGGTCAAAATCCCTTCACGGGCCGGACCCGGCCCGCGGGCCGTATGTTGCCCACCCCTGATTCAGCCACACATGGCCGAGCTGACATAAACCAGCTAAAACCCATACGTTGTTGTCTTGTTGGCAGGATTACAGAACCAAAGAAGCCTTTGTTTTAAATTTAAATTATCATTTTGTGTGGGAAAATAATTTATTATTTTGGTAAATTTATTGATTATTTTTGTACTTTTCATGACTTCAGTCCTACAGCAACCAGTCCGCCGAATTTAACACGTAATCAAAAGAGTAGAACAATTTGTTTAAATATGTGTTATTTTTGTATAACAGTTATTTAAGAAAATAAGTGAACATTTTATATGTATAACATTGTTTTAGAAAATATAATATTTTGTTTTAGAAATTCTTATTGAGCAACACCTTTTCCCGCCGCATAAATGTGTCGTTCGCTCTTAATTGTGTCTTATTGCACCACGTGATCTGTTTCTTTTCGCCTTCAAATTTGCGATATGAACTAGTAGCGTGTGGTGTGTGACTGTTTAAAGTTATGGCAACGTTTATTTAAGATGTCTTGTCCAAAGAGATGCGTCTACATGATTTGAAGATACCAGGTACGAAATTAGAACTACAATGTTACTTCTAAAAGCGGAAATAATGAGATATGGACGCTACTGAAAAATCCATCGCAATTCTTGATAACGATGTGGTTGATTAACAGCTAATCATTAATTAGCCTAGCGAAAGTGATTAATAAAAAAGTGTGTACTTCCAAATTTCCACTTTTTAGTTGGTAGTCTAGTGCTTGATTGATCGCAAATTGTAATTCCAGGACACAAACTGTTTATTCATTTATCGATACGATTTATTTTCAAACCAAAGCAACCCGTTACTTCAGCTGCCGAAGTAACAATGACATTCCACCAATAGCGATAAATCGTTTCACAAACTCGCATAGAAAGACATTAAATTAAATTAGGTGCAAAACAAATATTGCGCTTTTATCATTTAAAGAAATAGCATAGGGTAAGATAGGATATTCATGTTTATCCCTGTAAATGGAAAACCAAGGAGGCTTAACACACAGGCAATCGTCAGATAACCTCGTGCCCACCGTCGGGTTACTGTTAATAGGCTAAATAGGCATTCCCTCAGTTTATTGCCATCAATAAAATTTAAGATGTTTACTTAGAAAAGGCCACACGTCATTTGCCGCGCACATTGGGTATCAACAGTGACGAATCAGAAAAAGTGTTGCAAAAATTGCCGGCGTAGAAAGTCTCCCTTTATAATTACTGC
Organism: Ciona savignyi; assembly: GCA_000149265.1. Lineage (NCBI taxonomy): Eukaryota > Metazoa > Chordata > Ascidiacea > Phlebobranchia > Cionidae > Ciona > Ciona savignyi. The sequence goes on along the minus strand of CH000951.1, from coordinate 95,896 downwards.
TCTCCTATCGCTAAGTAATAGGGAATATGGCTGTAATTAAATGACATAATGGGGAACCGATAACCAACTCTATATGTATATTAGATAAGTGTACCTGTTACACTTTTATACAGGGTTCTCGATAGCCAGTAGTCAGCAGCTCTCAACAATATATGTATAAAATGCTTGTATTCACATAAGCAGTATAAAATCACAACTAACTTTAAAACACAATGCAACGGTATATACAATGAAATGGGCGGTAAACGCTAACGGTTTTTGGCGGGTAAGATAACGATAAATGCGACAGGTAATTATTCTCAAAGAAATGATTACTAGGGCCACATCAAGTAACCAGCGCACGCACCAAAATCACGTACCAAGATAAAACATGTAACAGTACCTAGTTCTATTCTGATAAGTCGACACGATACCAAACGACACATATGCAGTGGAACCCCGGTTGGAGACCACTTCGATAACACGACCACCTCATTATCAGGACGACTTCAGTGCGGTCCCAAATAATTATGGGTCCCAGTTGACAAAATGGGACACATATTGTTTTTGTCCGTTTTTTTTTCTTTTTTTTCTTCAAACGCTTGACAGGCATAGCTTGTGGCTCCAACATCTACCAGAAGGGGTAATGGAATCGTAATGAAACTTTGTCATTGGTTAGAAAACATGGTCTAGATATGCAGAAACCAAAATTTTGGGTAATATACCCAGGGGAATTCCCTGGGAGAGGAAAAACCAAAACGGTATTTTTTTTTAAAATAGCTTTTTTGGGGCATAGCGCTCGAACCGCTACTCTAATTATGGGTCCCATTTGGAAAAATGGGACACATATTGTTTTTGTCCGTATTTTTAGCTTTTTTTTTCGTCAAACGCTTGACAGGTATGATTTGTGGACCCAACATCTACCAAAAGGGGTAATGGATTCACAACGAAACTTGGTAATTTGTTAGACCACATGGTCTAGAAATGCACAGACTAAAATTTTGGGTGATAAATCTAGGGTAATTCCCCTGGCACGTCAAAAACCAAAACGGTGTTTTTTTCTAAAAAAATAGCTCTTTTGCGCATAGCGCTTGAACGATAGCTCCAATTTAAATCAGATTTAACGAAATGGAAGTGCATTAGTCACTGATTTAACTCTCAGAAGAAATAAAAAAATTACCTAGGGAAATACCCTAAAAAATAAGATTTTGTTGTCCAATCACGATTGTGACAGGCATGGCATGGCGCCCCGACATCTATCAGAAGAAATAATAACATCGCAATGAGACTTTGTTATTTTTTTGACAACATGATCAAGATATGCAAACACCAAAATTTTGGGTGATGAATCCAGGGAAATTCCCCTGGCACGTTAAAAACCAAAACGGTATATTTCTAAAAAAATAGCTCTTTTTCGCATAGCGTTTGAACGGTACCTTCAATTTGAATCATATTTAATAAAATGTAAGTGCATTAGTAGCTGATTTAACACCTAAAAGAAATAAAAAAATTACCTAGGGAAATACCCTAAAAAATAAGATTTTGTTGTCAAATCATGATGTTGACAGGCATGCCATGTCGCGCCGACATCTACCAGAAGTAATAGTAAAATCGCAATGACACTTTGTTATTTTTTGACAACATGGTCTGGATATGCAGAAACCAAAATTTTGGGTTATAAATCCAGGGGAATTCCCCCGGCACGTTAAAAACCAAAACGGTATTTTTTTCTAAAAACACAGCTTATTTGCGCATAGCGCTTGAACGGTAGCTCCAATTTGAATCATATTTGATAAAATGTAAGTGCATTAGTAACTGATTTAACAATTAAAAGAAATAAAACAATTACTTGGGGAAATATCCTAAAAAATAAACTTTTGTTGTCAAATCATGATTGTTACAGGCATGCAATGTCGACCCGACATCTACAAGAAGAAAAAATGTATGCGCATTCAAACATTGTTATTTGTTATACAACATGGGCTAGATATTTAGAAACTAAAATTTTGGATAATAAATTTCCCTGAGACTTTAAAAACCAAAGCGGAATTTTTTCTAAAAAATTAGCTTTTTTGCGCATATTGTTTGAACGGCAGCTCCAATTTGAATCAGATTTGGTAAAATGTAAGACCATTAAACACTCTGTTCCAATTAAAAGAAAGAAAACATTTATTAGGGTAATTCCTTTAAAAACGGAGATATGTTCCTGAATTATGATTGTAACAGGTATACCATATCGTACTGACATCTCCAACAAGGATATCGACAAATCAGACAAGGAGATCGACAAATCAGATTAAAACATAAGAATTGTTATATAACGTAACCCACATATGTAAAACAGAAACTTACGTAATAAACCCAGTAGAAACTTATCTACTAAACCCAGTAATTCCCTGAAACCACGAAAAACTAAATCGGGCTGTTTTGGGAATTTAGCTTTATTTCAATACAGCGCTTAAAAGGAAGCTTTAATTTAAAACATTTGTGGAGAAATGTTCGAAAATTTAAGACGTATATTTTTTTACTTTCACATGAAAAGAAGTTTGGTTTAATAACTATGGGACCCATGCGTTTAGGCTTGC
>CH000951.1:56375-77655 GCA_000149265.1 Ciona savignyi | reverse complement strand
GTTTCCAAATTATTCATTAAAACTTTTACTAATTATGACGAATCGGTTCAAACTCGAGACTTTTAAGCGTCTCGTTTAAAATGTCCAAAAAACACATTCTAAGGCAAATCAATGTTAAAAAATTGATTAGCTTTCAACCGTCGCATCCCCTCACTTTTCATACGTTCGGCGCGTCTCTGTGCTTGATTAATATTATCTGATATAATTGTTTATATTCGGGCAGAATTTATACTGTGATTGTGAGGTTTTATTTGGAATGATCGTAATTTTGTTTCTAGCTTGCATTTATATATTCGTGTGAGCATTTTCCGAGTAAACGGAGAGCCCAGGATTTTTTATCGTGCTTAGTTTTGATCCTATGACGGCCTCGTCACATTTCGTTTTTTTTTTTTATATAGGGAATTGGTATATGAATCGGTGGCGTTAACCATTCGGCCACCCGAACGTTCTAGGAGAGCCCAGGAAAGCTAACTCCATTTTTGCATTATGGCTTAATAGCGCCATCGTGCGTCACCGATATTATTCTGTAGTAGAATGCATTTGTAGATTTTGAGTTCTGTTAACCACAGAGTCACCCAAATCATTATTCAGCACTCCAAACAGTTAGAGTCGTTCTCAGATATTATTGCGTCCCTTGATGATTTTCCAGACTTTATTTCAAGGCCCTGGCCGCTGTGTCTCGGCCGTGTGTTTCGTCATAAGCGCTCTCGTCCTTTGTTCAGACTCCGTCCTATTTTGATGAAGGGTGTTTTAAGAGTTGGTGGTCGTTTAGAGCTTTCTTCGTTTGATAATGAAGTGAAGCATCCAAATATATTGCTTTAGTCGCCATTTTGTCACATCGCTTATTGTTAAACATTACCATGTCGTTGCCGGTCATTCGGGTACTCAACACGTCTTAGCGGCAATACGGGAACGTTTCTGGATTGTCAGAGGGCATTCTATAGTGTTCGATATTATTTAAACTCGTGTAGGCAATGTCGATTCAGCATAGCGAAAGTTGGCAAAGAAATTAAGGCTCCTTTACCCCCATGTAGACTGACCCATGTAGACGTGGGTTCGCAACTAGAGACATGTACTGTGACAACGGACTAAACTTCGTTGGTGCCGAGAAGGAGCTCCGACAGCAAACCCAAACCTTTAATCAGAGTGGCATCAACAATGCGTTAATCCAAAAAGGAATTCAATGGCACTTTAATCAACCTTTGGCAAGTCACCAAGGTGGCATATGGGAACGAATCATACGTACGATTCGAAAGCTGCTTCGCCATCTGACGGCGGAAAGAATACTGGGGCGATGATGCGCTGCATAACTTCATGGTGGAAATAAAGTTCATCTTGAACAATCGCCCACTGACAACGGTAACCAGACGACCCGAGAGATTTGAACGCACTCTCTCCCATGTCAATTCTAACCAGTACCATCGGAGCGTCATATTCTCCAGGAGTGTTCGTTAAAGCGGATGGTTATCAAAAATCGTGGTTGGCTGTGCAATACCAGACAGACAGATTTTGGACGCAGTGGACCAAAACTTACTTGCCATTACTCCAACAACGGCAAAAGTGGTTAAATCTAGTTCGAAATTTCAAAGAAGGAGACGTGGTTCTAATGGTCGACGAACAGAGCAAGCGGGGCGAATGACCGAAGGCGCGGGTGATCGAAGTCTATCCTGATCGAGAGGGAGCTGTACGAAGAGTGAGGGTTCGAACGTCGAAGTCCGAATATGTCAGAAACATACGTAAACTATGCTATTGGAATTGGCGTGACTCCCCCTACAAGTAACGCACACATACTGTTGTTTTTCCACCGCTGTCATGAGGGTATCTCGGTTGGGTGCTTTCAATTCGGCCCGTGACCTGTAGTGACACTTTACCATTATGGCCCTACTCCAACATACAATTATGTTCACTCAACACTGCCGTGCCAAAAAAAGTACTTTAACGGCGCTGCTACGAGCAGCCATACAGGTAGTAGCTGATACCGCTACGAGCTGGCAGGGGGCCTCCAACATAAAAGGGGTGACCCTGTATTTCTTTAAAATAAATGAATCTGTGAACATATATCATTTGGGGCCGGTGTGTTAAGTACAGAGTCACCCAAATCATTATACGGCACTCCAAACGTGGTCCTCGCATGCCAGCGCGTCAAACGCTGCACACTTTAATTTAAATTCCTTAATTTCTCGCTTTCCGTTTTGTTAGTTCGTCCTTCAGTTCTACATTCGTTCAGTTGACAGTTATAGTTGGTTTCGGTGCAGTAGTTTGTTTTTCCCATTTTTTATTGCAGTTTTATTTGTAGTAGTGGTGGCTTACTAACTTATATTTATTTTACAGCTGCATACCTCTGTACTTCAGTATTAGAAAACCTATCCCCTTCCCCCTTACATATTCCCCATTTCAAAGCCAAATTTTGTTGCCAAATTTTCATTTTTCCAGTTCGCCTTGCCGCCGTCGTTTTGTTATTAAATTGTCTTAAGTTGTTAATTGGTTGTTCTAATTAGGAGTTGTTTAGTTATGAATGTGACTGTTTGTCGGTTACACGTGGTGTACGGAATTTTGCTTGGTAGTACAGTATTTAACGGTTTAGTATTGTTGGTGGCTAATTTGTAGAATTGTTAGCCTGAAATTATAATGTACAATGTACGATGTTATTTTAGGCACGTAAGTCAACCTTTTCTAAATCGTTTCATTCTGGATGTGTATGCTGGATGATTAAACGCATCTGAAAACCCCATACGTGTCTTGTTGTTGGAGCGGATCCAATAGTTTATCTTGAACAATCGCCCACTGACAACGGTAACCAACGACCCGAGAGATTTGAACGCACTCTCGCCCATGTCATTTTTAACCTGTACCATCGAAGCGTCATATTCTCCAGGAGTGTTCGTTAACCAAAACTTACTTGCCATTACTCCAACAACGGTAAAAATGGTTAAACCCAGTTCCAAATTTCAAAAAAGGAGATTTGGTTCTAATGGTCGACGAACAGAGCAAGCGAGGTGAATGGCCGAAGGCGCGGGTGATCGAAGTCTATCCTGATCGAGAGAGAGCTGTACGAAGAGTGAAGGGTTCGAACGTCAAGTCCGAATAGTAGCTGACACCGCTACGAGCTAGCATGGGGCCCCCAACATAAACGGGATGACCCCGTATTTCTTTAAAATAAATGAATCTGTGAACATATATCATTTGGGGGCGGTGTGTTAACTACAGAGTCACTCACCCACATCATTATAAGAAACTTTCAAACATGGTCCAGCGCTCCAAACGCTTCTTCACACTTTAATTTAAATTCCTTAATTTCTCGCTTTTCCGTTTTATTGGTTTGTCCTTTAGTTTTAACTTCGTTCAGTTGACACTAATAGTTGGTTTCGGTGCAGTAGTTGGTTTTGACTGCACTTTGATTTGTAGTGGAGGCTTATTAACTTATATATTTATTTTACAGCTACGAACTTTGATAATTTAATATTAGAAAACCCTCTCCCCTCCCCTTACTACCTCTTTCCCCATTTAAAGCCAAATTTGTTCCCAAATTTCCATTTTTCAGTTCGCCTTTCTGCCCTAATTTTCGTTATTAAAATTGGTTTAAGTTTAAAGTTGGGTTGTTTTAATTGGGAGTTCTTTTAGTTTTAATTCGTAAGTCCGCACATCTGTATGTCCACTCCATTCTGTTTGAAGGTTCTGCTCAGTCTCAATTATCCGAAATGGAACGTTGACCAGATCACCATTTCGAGTTGTTTATTAACTGAAAATTAATAATATTAATAAATAAAAAATTGCGAGCTTTTTAGATTTGGCTTTGGGGTTTAGCCGTAGTTGCGGATCTTCTGTATTTGGCCCAAAGACCCCGCGAGTGTAAAGGCTTCTAATTTTAAGTGGCAACGAAAGATTAATAAAATAATAAGTTGTGCGTTTCCAGTGAAAGGGATTGATTTTCACGCCCAGATACTTTATTCGGTTTGTAGGCCATTGTAAACCATCACCGGAATATGGCTTATGCGTGCATCCTTTTTGGCTTCCCGCATAAAACGCTAATAATGACTTGCAAAGTTAAGACGCAGTCGTACATTTCCGGATATTTGGAAAACAGTTTTAAAGCTTAGTGTTTTCCGTCAGTAAATATAACGGTCGAATGCTTTTTAAAGTCAATACTTATTATGGCGGCGGGTATGTTCTCTGCCTCGCAGTTGTCGATGGCAAATAATAGTTTGATTTTGGCCAATATATCGCCGACCTTTGATGAAACCATTTTGATCTGGGTGTATAACAGAGTAGACATATAGGTATTATTTCGATTGTAAATAACCATTTGTACCATTCTACATGGGCGTTTACATCATGAACTGGGGGATTAGTTTGTAATTGTATGGGATAGGATAGGATATTCATGTTTATCCTCGTGAATTTGAAAACCAAGGGGGGTTAACACACGGGCAATCGTCAGATCACCTCGCGCCCACTGTCGGGTTACCGACGCTATTGCAGTGTGTGTGTTGTATATGATAGACACGTTCCTTCATTTTGGTAGAACCAATTAATCCGCTGGGTTTAGGCAATGGTCCATAAAGTGCCTTGCCCAATGACACAACCGATTAGCTAGCGACCAGTTTCGCACCTGCAACCTTTCGATTGAAAGGCGACGCACTTAACCGTTAGACCAACGGGCGGGACAATTGCTGCCTGAATTTTAGAGTGACAGATCGCATCGTCCAATGAGGAGACATTTAGCTTCAAAGTACTTTTTCCCAGGATTGTAAGAAAACAGCCGAAGGGATGATCATAGTTACAATGTCGTGGTCCGATTTGACGCTGGGTACTATGTCGCATTTATTAAACTTTTGGTTAACGCGCCCCGACGTCAGAAAAAATCTCTACGTCTAGCTGAGTAGGGATTGAGTTGACCACGTGTAAATTTTCTTACATTGGGATTTTTATCCGAAAAATATCTTTCGGTCCAAGAATGCACATATACACACGGTTATCTTGTCTTTGATTTTATGTTTCTGGCGGCGACGCGTTGGTGACGGTCCAGATTTGGGTTCTAATGTAAATTAAGGTCTCCCCAAATTATGAGGTCAGTTATTTGATAAACCCGCGACGGTTTGAAACAGGCCTTCACAGAAGTCGGTAACGTTATTGTTTGGGGCATTAAGATTAACCAGGGGTCAATTTCACAGAATCTAAGTTAATTTTTGTTATTAAGTAAGTATCTACCGCTTGGGTCGCTACTCTTTTGCTCCTTTGGGTACCATGGGCCCTATTATTGATCCCTATTCATATTTCCATAATTTTTGAGTTTCAAGTAAACTGTGCGTTTAATGCAAGTACAAAGCTAAAACCATTTTTTGCCAATAAAATCAAAAACGGTCTTAAGTTTTAAATTATTTCTTATCCCGGTAACATTAAAAGGCGGCAAAATTAACCGAAGTTTTTGTCTGTCTCGTACTCCCGGTTTTACATTATTGCAAGGTATCTCGACCCATTATTCATTCATTTGCGTATATGTTTTCTCGACGTCTATGGTAAATCAGCATAAATTGCGTCATAACCGAATTACCACGTAATAATGAGAGTTTATGTTGCAATCGCTACTAGACCGCATGTCAGAACTTTCTTTTCAAATCAGTTACCGTAGAGTCTGTAGTATACTATTTTTATCCGATACCGTAATTTTCGTACCGTTAGAGCCTAAGTTTGGTGAGTGTGTGATGTTTATTTTTTTTATATATTAATACTTGTAAAATCACAGATTTGATTTCTTTATCTCCACAACCTTATCCGTATCAAACCTGACCGCCAATTACAACTAGAGGACATAAACAGCCTGTTGTTTTATTTATACGCGACACTTTCAAATTATAGCAACCCGTTACTCGACCCGCGGAAGTAACAATTATAATGAAATTATCCATAGAATCCAGGAGTGTTTTCCCGGTGGGCAAATGTATGCCACCTCCCCAATCGCGAGCACCTACCTATTTTTTTTCATTCTAAGGTACAATGATTTTCTTTTGCGAGGATTATGTCCTATTTTTTTCTTTAAGGAACTGAAACACAGTTATGCATTTTGGCCTTGTTGCGTATACGGGCTACATTATATGCGGCTACTTACAACATTAGGGCAAGGTTGTATGAATAAACAACAAGAACAGGACACCCATCGTGATAAGTAGTGGCAGTACTCGAGTGGCAGTACTATTCTTTGACTTGGGTTTTTAAATCAGCAAACGACCCTTTAGCTCCGGCAAAATAGAAAGTCGTCGTGTAGGATCTAACAGCGGCAATGCCCCCTACGTTGTCCCTGTGTGAATGAACCTTGTGTTAACAAATGGAGCTGCTGAGCGTAACTTGACCAGTGATTGTCTCCAACACAAAACACCATGTGTGTCTGTCGTGTAATTTCAATAGCAACATCAACGATAGCAATTAGAAATATATCGAAACAATTTCTGAGTTTGCGTACAAGGCTTAATCAGCACATATAAATACAGTAAATACAGTGAAACCCCGGTTGGAGACCACCTCGATAACACGATCACCTCTTTATCAGGACCACTTTAGTGCGGTCCCAAATAATTTACTATGGTAATGCATTGTATTTTGTTTTAATAACGCGACCACCCCGGTTTCCAGACCAGGACCGCCATATTTTGGTCCAAAACTTTAAATTTAACTCCGACCACAGGTGCTAAATAATTGGGATTTTCACCACACTAATAAGGTTAAATTTATTTTATTATCAAAACAATAAGATTAAATGTGAGCTTACACACAAACGAAAAAAAATGTGGCAAACAAAACTCAATCTTATAAAATAAACGTCAGTGGCTTACAGTTGTTTAAATTAATTCTGCAGTATCTGATTAAAAATAATGTCCATTTTTGTGGTAATTTGGATAAAAAGGGCAGAACGTTTTGACTGCATATAACGACAACTTGCTGCGAATCAAAATTCACTAACACGACCACCCCGCTAACATGACCTTAATGACGGTCCCATAGGTGATCAGGTAATCGGAGTTCCACTGTATTCAAAATCCTTGTCATAAAAAGAAATACATACATGGTAATTGTTAACAACCTCGTTCCAAGCAGAGGAGCAGAGAAACGAATCAATTACAACTGTTACACTTTTAGGCAGGGTTCTCGATAGCCTGTATTCAGCAGCTGTCACCGATATGTATAAAATGCTTGTATTCACGTAAGCAGTATAAAATTACAACTCCACCAAAACACAATGCAGTGGTCACATATAAAAGCAAATAAGCGGTAAACTCTAACCGTTTTAGCGGGAAGTATAGAGATAAGGCGATAGATAATTACCAATCAACGCACGCACCAAAATCACGCATCAAGATAACATTGTAACACAACGACCTTCTAAATTGTCGGCGACGTCGTGACGGTTTAATGAGCATACAAAATGCGATTCATAGATATGTTAGGTTTGGGATTAGACTGGGCGAGGACTTTGCTGTAAATGACTGTAACATTCTAGCCATAAATTATTGAAACCAAAGAGATAATTTTACAACACAAATCAACAAGCATTTTCAATCACCTAAAAAAGACTACTTCTTCACTACGTGTGTAGATTCTTTCTTGTGGGCGACCTGCACTTCGCCCAGAATCACACTAGGGTTGCGTTTATTTCTATTAACGCAAATGTCTTTTTTTAATCAGCTCAAACGCGCAAATCTTTTACTTTCTTTAATGGCGGTTTTCTATAAATAAAATAAATACAATCAAAATATTGTCAGTAAATCAGTGGTTAAAGAATAACATGAAAACTTACCAACTGATTAGCTTGCAGGTAAGTACAGTTAGGTTCGGGAGCAAATATCATTTAGGTTCAGTATAAGCGTTTCGTTACTAGCAAATTCAGTGGTTCGGTACTAGCATAACAAAGAAAAAACGAGGAAACGCGGCAATACATAAAGGCGTGTTGTGACGTCACTACCTTGTGGGAATGACCGATCTAATATCAGGGGCAAATCAGGACGGCACACCAACAGCATCAAACGATGTGAACTTAAATGCACTATAGAGATGTTACAACGTGATATTTAAATACAAAAATAGAGGCAATTACAAATTAGTGTAGAGTTATATAGACAATGGGCACAACATGACTACTTCTAGATACACCTGAATGTGGTGATAACAAAACATCCAACGTCAGTTACAACTTGATTATGTATATGAAAAATAAATCACAGTATTGCCAAATCCATGGCTAGAACTAGTAGTTAAGCGAAGCATACAATTTACTGCCTTGCGGCCACGATCACACTGGGTAACAGTTTAAGGATGTGCTTCCAGCAGACACAGCTTGCGTACATCTCGCTCCATAGTGGACATCATCGTTCGTACACGTACGCGCCTGACAAGGCCAGTTTTATCATATGTACAATGTTCAATTACGTCTTTCGGCCGTACGCCGCGCTTCTTCAGCTCGTCCACGACCAACACAACGTCTCCCACAGCAAAGTTTCTCGTGGGTCGCAGATACTCCTTACAAATCTTCCCCAAAACTTATCAGCACGAAACTGAACCGCGCACCATGATCGCTTGTATCCATCGGACTTCAAACACTAGTCCCGTGGAAGCGAGTCGTCAACTGCTCCTTTTAGCAACATGGAACGCATTATCGAACTATGTGTTCCCAAACGCCCCCCTTAATAGCTAGGCTTCAGCCGGATTAAAATTATATGATATCTCATCTTGAAGAAATGCATCGTGTATCTGCCTTATATTTCAATTACGAATGCCTTCGCGTAGCTCTCGCTCTGCTCCCACGAAATTGGCACCGTTGTCGCTCTAAATATTTGCTTCGGTCTGCTAATTCTTCTGCAGGTAAAACGTCGGTGCGCTTTCTATAAAAGGGCTCTTCTTCAATGATTCAGCGACTTCGATATGAATAGCTCTAGTCGCCATCCACGTGAAAATGCAGCCATACCGTTTCACCTGACTACTTACTACCAAGTTTGGTCAGGATGGGCCGCATATAATCAAGCAAAACGGCTGTAAATGGTGGGCTACCAGCACTTACCCGAGCAACAGACAAGGATGCCAAACCTTTATTCCCCAACCCTTGCGTTCCAGAACATAATTTGTTAATGTGTCGTAAAGGGAGGAATATCTGGTGCTTTTCTTGCGCACTCAGACTGAATTTATGAAGTCTGCCGCCCACATATAACACCACCCCATTTACAACAAACGGGCTCTATTTTTGCAGCGAAGCCAAAACTAGTGACTTCTTAACTGTCGTGCGGAATGTAGCTTGATCGTTGAAAACGATACCGGATTTGGCAACTGCTTAATGTCAGCGGCAAACACTTCCTGAATCAGTTTTAAAATTGAGAGTAGAGCCTCTTGCAATTCCGTGTGGGATAGATATTCCGTCCACGTTAGATTCGAGGGCTGGAGAATACGGAGGACGACGGGACTTCTAAATAAAAGGTGCTTGCAAAAACCAAACTAACCCAACCACAGAACGCCTTAGGGCGGAAAATGTAAAATATCGTTTGAATTACAACTGCAAGGTGGTTTTATCAGGTACCGCTTGGGTAAGCAAACGGAAGTCACGGATATCCTTCATCATCCTGAACTCTGCGTGATCCTTGGACAACAGTGGTAACACTAATGAACGTGATGGCCACTCCTCTTCGGGTTGACGCAAAAATTCAGACCCCTTTTGCCTTGTAGACTTCACTTATCAGAAGAACTCCTTGATGCGATTCCTGCAGGATTGTTCTTCGTGGTAATATGCCTTTGACTTGGTCGAATCAAAAGGTGTAAATTTAGTTTAGTTCAGTTTAGTTTATTCATTTTTTGCCCCAGTTTTTTAAAAATGGCAAACGAATATAATCTCGACACAGGAACGGGAAAATACGGCAAAACGCACAGTCGTTAAAACACGTCATTAAAAAAAAGATATAATGTAATAAATATAGCGGACGCGGCCGCCAAACCTAGGCAAAAGAACAAATCCAAATTTAATTAGGATCAAACGATATAAAGCCCTGAAGAAAAGTGTGCGGTAAAGCGCGACCAGTACTGTGGGGGAACCGGCTTTAGGAGAAGGTGTGGCCCGAAAGCGTGGACCAGAGTGGAAAAAGAAAAACCCCCTAAAATGAAGTTCCACTAATGTCAGATGACACTATTTGTTATAAGCACACTTACCGGGGCATATTTACATTAAATATTCTCATTTAGCACGCAGATTGCATAACACTAATTAATGCATTAGAGCACTTATGTAGGAGTGCGAAAAGAGGAGCTACACACTATTGCACCATAAATAACAAAAAAAGCGCAAAACAACACAAAACAAACAAAATGTTTAAACAAATAAAATAATAAATAAGAAAAAAATAAATAAATAGATAAATAGCAAGCCAAAAAAGGGTTGCCAGCAAGTGAAAAATACTAAAGACTGCAGCAAGGATCCGATTGTATTAAAGCAGATTAGTTGTGACATATTAGTTTAATATTGATCGGTATCTTTTTCTGGAGAACACACCGCCAACTCTCGAATAGTAAATTTAAGGAGGAGGAGCCACGCAAGAAAACCGGACGACCTTCTCCTCGTAGATGAAATTTCGGTGTCCGAGTATCTGGAACAATAGTGTCTTGGCAGTATAGTTGTAAAAATACTACAAGACAGTAAAGAAATCGAAAAATAGATAAAAAATTAACACAATAAACATCATGAATGTCATATTCGAGCTCTGTTTGAATAACAGCACCCCCCAACCTTACGGCGCTAACGGCGGAGGTGAGCTCAAGCCTGATAACACTAAAATGGCTTATCGGGGCAACTCTGGATTGCCCATCACAAATGAACAATGTACGTACTTCTCGATTTTGATATACCATGAAAAAGTAACCCACGGCCCATATTCTAGCTTGCTGGCATCAATCACAAAATGAGTGCAGCTAAATTTGCCTTACCCCATAGGGTGGCCTAATTCACCTTGGTATAGAGATCGCATGTAATAATTCTACCAGTGTCTGTAACCAATCATCCCAGGTTTCTTTTCTATGTTCAGAGGAAGTCGGTTCATCCAAGCTTGAGGGATTATGGCAGGCAACTTAAAGTAACTTCTTAGCCAGCAGTATAAATGGTTGAGCGAAGCCAATGGTTTATGAATCTGGCTCACCTTGTGTTGGTGATCTCAACGTTACAATGCCTTTTATTTCAAAGCAATCTCTTCCAGTGTTCCAGGATACCCCGAGTGCTTGTTCAATTGGCAGTCCATGCAGGTCTATAGTAAACATCGATGAAGCATCATCAAGTGGAATTGAACTTAAAACTCGTTTGTCATTTTGTTAAGAGCTTAGTAAGGTGAAACCCCTATACGCCAGCAATGGATTTTATCCACAGACCTATAACATAATTTTATTAACAAACAAACCATCCACAAAAAAAATTTCTTATTACCGTCTGAGTGGTTATATCATCACCCCATGATTCATTTTCCTGAGCAGTCTGAACAAAGGATGGAACAACTAGGCGACGAAGTTGCACCAAAAATGTGCACGTTTATCCGATGGTCAATCGGTTCCTTTATCCATGTCATCATCTGGCCACCAGAGAAATCGCAAGATAATGTCCTTAATATCCACTAATACTTGATGGACTATGCCCTTTATATCTGCCACAAGAGCAACATGGTTTTAGCAAAAACGTAAACTTACTCCGACCAGGTTATTAGTCAAGTCAGGTCCTTGCAATAAATTGTCTTTCTGACACATACTGTTAACAAAAAGCAGCGCAATCAAAGACAATCCGATATTTCGGACGGGTGAATGACCCTGGGTGATTTAATAATCGTTTATCTTTAGGCGATACTTGCGAAATAATTCAGAGTCGCCTCTAAAGGGACCCTTTAATGACATGAGACACTTTAGTGCCGTCATCCGGTTGTTCAGAAGTGTAACTCTTATCTTTTCCAACCTTGGTCGCGAGCAGAACTTCGCCAACTAGAGGCCGCCTTGACCTACTGACACCATCCGAAGACCGGACCGCAGCACAGCACGAATTGCCTATAATCTTGATTTGCGATTAGTTTCCTTTGAATACAACGTGTACACATACAAGGTCTTCTTCCAAGAATTGAAACTAAGCAATTAGGGCGTTTTCCGATTGGTCTGATGGTTTAGTGTGACGGCTTTCAGCCTAGTTCGAAAATTTTCAGGTTCGACATTGTCGCTGATAGTCGGTTGTGTCCTTGGGCACAAGGCACTTACTTAACGAACATTGCCTGAACCTAGGGTATTTATGGGTTCCGACAAATTGAAGCAATGTCCCAATTATACAACCCACTGCAATAGTTCCGGTAACCCTACAGTGGGCGCGTTTTCACCCTGACCACTTTCTGCGCTGTTCTGTGGATAATGGACTTACTTGTTTATAATGAGCTTTATTGTCATGAACACACACACATTACCACTTATATACCCTGCCCACTTATTTCAATTACCGACAAGTCCATACCACAGTATTACCCTGTCCCAAGCACTAGATATCTTCATCACTACTACAAGATCCCCACACCCCCTCACAAAGCTTGATAGTTTGATGCGGTTGACTTTAAAATACATCACGCCAACTTGTGTGCTGTGTCCGACTGGTATCAACAAATATTCATAAATTCTTCCATGTTTGTAACATCATCACAAATGCAATAAAATATGTGTGTTTCATTTTTTGCCTCATTTGTTGATTAAATTATCCTTCAAACTAACACTTAGACCCCCTACCCTTCGTACACATGGGGTGACACAAACCCGTCCTCTTCTGCCATGTTGTAGAGCATCGGTGACGGTCTGACCTCGTGTGGGAGGTTTGGTTCAAGTAAAATAGATGTCGTCCACACCAATAAGTAAATCTTTAAGCTACTCGGTCCAAATTCCATCCGTTGTCCCGATCCTAGTCCAGGTCGGTCACATGCCTCTGGCACCATTCCATCATGCGGAAGAAAGAACACCAAACTAATAACATTACCCTGTCGACAAGACACAACCTGGTCAATCCCAATCCTAGCAGCCCCCATCACATAGTGGGGAAGGATACTCATGTTTATCCCTGGAGTTTGGAAAATGTAGGGAGTTATAACACGAGACACCAACCACCCACAGCCATGTTAGCAAGCTACTACATTGTGTATGTGGCATATGTATTTGTGTGGTGTACGACTGTGCAACTAATCAACTAGTTTGATTTATTTTTGTTTTTACAATGAAAACACGCAACAGAGACAGAGTCTTTTATAACAATTGAAAACTGGAAAAAGACGACAAAACTACATTCGTTAAAATATGTCTATAGTAAAATTAATTGTTTAGAGTGGTAAAAAAATGATTTAATATATTGAAAGTTTTCATAGTCAAAATAGGAAAAAAATATATATACAGTGGAACCCCGCTTACCTGACCACCTTATGGGACCGTTATCAAGGGTCGCGTTATCGGGGTGGTCGTGTTAGTGAATTTTGATTTGGAGCAAGTTGTCGTCATATGCAAACAAAAACTTCTGCCTTTTTACTAAATTTTTATCAAATGCCATTATTTTTTTACTTTAGAAATTATTTTTATAAGATACTTTAGACAAATTTATTTTTATAATATACTTTAGGAGTTTAGGCAAATTATTTAGCTCGTGTGGTCACTTAAGCGGAGTTAAATTTGAAGTTTTGGACCAAAATATGGCGGTCCTGGTCTGGAAACCGGGGTGGTCGCGTTATTGAAACAGAATGCAATGCATTACCATAGTAAATAATTTGTGACCGCACTGAAGTGGTCCTGATAATGAGGTGGTCGTGTTATCGAGGTGGTCGTCAAGCGGGGTTCCACTGTATTTAAATGTTTTAAAACTAATTTTTGGCATGAAAAAAAATTAATGTTGTGTGTAAAATGAACTGAGTTGTTTATAATGAGCTTTATTGCCATGAAACAAACATATTACCACTTTCATACCCTGCCCACTTATTTCAATTACTGACAAGTCCATACCACAATATTACCCTGCCCCAATCACTAGATATCCTCATCACTACTACAAGATCCCCACACCCCCTCCCAAACCATGATTTCTCAATATATATTCATTGCGGAGTTTTAACAACATTCCTGTTCCACACAGATCAAACTTACAGTGAGAAGCTATGAGAGGTTGGATGACTACGCAGCACAATGTCTGGCTGGGTTTGTTGGCAAAATATCGGAACTGGATTTGGACTGGAACGAACTTTCACCAGGAGGTCAACGTATGTTGCAAGAAGCAATACAACAACTCCCTTTCCTCCCCAGGTAAGCCTCAGTTTCATGTGATGTTATGTTTTTAATAAATTGAGTTATATTGATTTATTATTACTTAGGCTTGAAATTATCTTATTTCATTTGTTTATTTTATTTAATTCAAATTTTCATAGTCAAAATAGTTAAACACGTATAATACAAGTTTCTTCTTACACAAACACAAGAAAATCATTTCTTCCGCCATGTTATAGAGCATCGGTGACGGTCTGACCTCGTGTGGACGGCTTGGTTATAGTAAAATAGATGTCGTCCACAGCAATAAGTATCTTAATTGTTCATTATCAAATAATTTCATTTTTAAACTACTCGGTCCAAATTCCATCCATTATTCCGACTCTAGTCCAGGCCGGACTGCCGCAACCCCCTGGCACCATTCCATCCTGCGGAAGAAAGAACCAAATTAATAACATCACCCTGCCGATAAGACACAACCTGGTCAATCCCAATCCTAGCAGCCCCCATCACATAGTGGGGAAAGATACTCATGTTTATCCCTGGAGTTTGGAGAATGTATGGAGTTATAGCACGAGACACCAACCACCCACAGCCATGTTAGCAAGCTATTACAATGTGTATGTGGCATATGCATTTGGGTGGTGTACGACTGTGCAACTAATCAATTAGTTGGGTTGTTTTTTTTATGAAAACGCAACAGAGACAGAGACTTTTGTAAAAATTTAAAACTAGAAAAATACGGCAAAACTACATTCGTTAAAACGTGTCTATAATCAAATTAATTATGTAGAGTGTGTGTAGTCAAAGAGGTTGCCGTCAAACCTAAGATGTATTTAAATAAACTGGTAAAATGTTATAAAATTACAACACCATATACCCCAAAAGAAACTTTAAAATGTTAACTCTTTCACTCCCGGCCAACTATGCATTAATTCAAACATGCTGTCCCGCAGTGTTTTTTACAATTTTTAGTCATTTTCAAATTAGCACAGTTTTTCTAAAGTTTATGCTATGATTTAATATTTAGAATGGTTGGAAAGATAATTTATCCCTCTTTTAAACAAGCTGCACATCTAAAATCTACCTCTAATAAAGAATATATTATGTAAACTTTAGTGAACACCACTTTTTATGCAAAGAAAATTCTGCTCGACTTTGAAAAATTTGAGGTGCACTGACAAACGAAATACTCACTTATTATTGGAATGCCCAAATAAGATGAAAATTGGAATGTAGATTGTGTAATAGTTTTTGTACTCAGGAAAATTCGAACTGTATTTCTATCTTCAGTAGTTTTTTTACTATTTGTAATTGAAATTTCCCTTTTTTCTGACTATATTATGAAAACTTGAACCAAAACGCATTGAAGTTTTTAGTTTTGTAGAACTAAAATAGTAAAAAGTATAAAAAAGAACTGTGAAGGAAGTGTAAAAAGGGCATACAAAACCAAACAAACGCAAATACTATATCCAATATTCTTCAAAGCAGGGCACACCGAACTAGCTAGTCTCGCCGCCTTTTTCTTTATCGTGCGCTCAGCAGGCCCAGCTGGATTCATGCTTTGGTGAACACGAAGCATAACCGCCTGCTGCGAAAACGTCACCAACGATCTTCTTTTTATCTCAACGGCACGAAATTCACAGAGAATGTAAAGAAAGACTTGCTTGACAAAAAGAGCTTCTCTGCAAGTTAACACGAGTCCTATTGGCTGAGTTAGTCACGTGTAAATTCGTGTAAAATCGATAGAAATAAGAGGCGAAGCCTTGAAAAAGAAAGGCTATCACTCCTCGCATTTTTAATATTTCTCTACGATAATCACAGAGAATAAAATATAGGGTTTCCTTGATCGAATGAGCCATAGCTGAGGTCTCTACCATTACGCATTGCGGAGAAATCGTTTTTTAGATTTGTATCCATTTATGGACAGTTGGGATACCATGTTTTCCCACCAACTCGCCATATATGGCGAGTTGGGAGGGAAAGAGTTAAACTGTCCTTGCTTATAAACCACAAGATCAAAGGTACCACTCCTTTGCTACATAGACTCTCAGTGATTTGAATGACAGCTCAACCAAATCAAGTATAAACCTACAAAGTAGCCACCATTTTCTTGTTGTTAAGACTATTTAAAATGCCGGTGTACTATTCTGTTTCATTTTTGTTTAATCTGTCAAGCTTATAACCCATTATGAGCTTGTCCCTAACACCGTTCTTATTTAATTTGGTTCCAGGAAACCCTGCTGTAACAACTATCACCAGTGAATCACCATACAGTTCCAACACTGTTACTATATTAATAAAATGTACAAAGATATCAAATCATGTTTTGCTCTCAATATTCCAGCTGCTAATTGTTATAACTTGTTATATTTCAAATAAATAATCAAGTTGTTTTTTTGATAGTTGACCATTGAACATATAATCCACAGGATATATTCATTGTGGAGTTTTAACATTCCTGTTCCACACAGATTAAACTTACAATGGGAAGCTATGAGAGGTTGGTTGATGAGAGGTTGAATGACCATGCAGTACAATGTCTGGCTGGGTGTGTTGGCAAAATATCGGAACTGAATTTGGAATGGAACGAACTTTCACCAGAAGGTCAACGTATGTTGCAAGAAGCAATACAACAACTCCCTTCTCCCCAGGTAAGCCTCAGTTTCATGTGATGTTGTGTATGTTTGATGTGGTTTCAATGAATTCAGTTTCATTGATTTGTAATAATCATGATGGAAATTACAATTTTTATTTGTTTATTAGATATAGTTAAAATTTAGTAATCAAAATAGATAAATGTGCCACATATATAACTTTGTTATAAAATATATATATATTATGAAACACGAAATCAGATATTTGAAACTATTGTTTGGAATGAAAAAACACTAATGTTTGAATAATCAAATAGATTGTTTTACTTTATCAGTTATTAGAGACCATCAAATGGAAGTACCAAAATGGGAGCCAACTGTTATGGTTGGAACCAGGTTACTTCATACAATAGCTTATATACAAGAGTGGAGGTTATAACCAGACAGGTTCTCGGTTCGATCTTCACCCTGACCACTTTCTGCGCGGTTGTCTGTAAAATGGACTGAGTTGTTTATGAGCTTTATTGTCATGAAACAAACACATTACTACATTTATACCCTGCCCACTTATTTCAATTACCGACAAGTCCATACCACAATATTACGCTGCCCCAACCACTAGATATCCTCATCACTATTACGAGATCTCCACACCCCTCCCGAACCATGATTTCACAATATAAATATCCATTGTAGAGTTTTTACAACATTCCTGTTCCACACAGATCAAACTTACAGTGGGGAGCTATTGGAGATTGGATGACCACGCAGCACAATGTCTGGCTGGGTGTGTTGGCAAAATATCGGAACTGGATTTGAACTGGAACAAACTTTCACCAAAAGGTCAACGTATGTTGCAAGAAGCAATACAACAACTCCCTTCTCCCCAGGTAAACCTCAGTTTCATGTGATGTTGTGTGTGATTGCTTTATGGAGTTTCAATGATTTAAGATTGCTTTGGAATTTGGAATGTTTAATCATGATAGAAAATATTTTATTTCATTAGTTTTTTTAATATTTTTCAAATGGTTTTGTTTTCACAATGAAAACACGCAACAGAACAGAGATTTTTATATCATTTGAAAAACTAGAAAAACACGATAAAACTACATCTGTTAAAACATGTCTATAATCAAATTAATTATTTAGAATGAGTCTATTGTCAAGGGGTGGCCCTCAAACCTGCGATGTATTAAAAACATTTTTATAAAATTCATATCACTACATAAAATCCTTAAAAACCATTTGCAGAAAGTTTAATATTTCTATAACAAATAAAAAAAGATCCTTAATATATATTACTATTATAAAGATAATGATAAATAAATGTGGGAATTGCATTACAACTTAACATTAAGCCGTCCTCGCTTATAAACCGCAAGATCAAAGGTACCACTTCACGCTGTGGTTTGCTATGTAGCTTCTCGGTGATTTGATTGACAGCTCAACCAAACCTTAATCAAGTGTAGTCTACGAAATACCTACCATGTTCCTATTAAGATATGTTTTAAACTGCTGTTGTATCATTTGGATTTACTTTATTTGTTATTTAATAGAATATTAGTTGCCAAAACAGATAAATGAACAATTTTGTCTTTTTTGTTTAATCTGGCCAGGGTTCAAATCCTTTACTGGCTCGTCCCTAAGACTGTTCTTCTATAATAATAGGAATAATGAATTGGGTGCGTTATCCATCCTGCCACCTGACTTACTAGAGTTCCCAGTTAACTGTTATTAAATATGCATAATTTAACTTTGTTGTAATATTTATTTGTTTTCTGTAAAATGAACTTAGTTGTTCATAATGAGCTTTATTGTCATAATAAAACATATTGCCGCATTTATGACCTGCCGACTTATTTCAATTACCATAAGTCCATACCACAATATTAAGTTTAGTTTCATAGATGATATCTAAATAAAATGGACCATGCATGTTTATGATAAACATTGTGAAAAGGTATAAATCACCGAAACTGCACTTCATAGTTTAATAACACATTGTTGTGGTTAAGGTGGTGTTGACTGGTAGTGTAGCTTGGTGGGTTAGTGTTGTAGGTTTAAAACTGCCTAAAAGTTATTTGACTGTGTCTTTTACTAGGGCGCTTAGATTGCATGAATTCAATAGATTAATGGGTTTTATTTAAATATAACAAATTTCTCCATCATAAACATCACGCTGCAATAGATTCAGTATTGGTGGATGCGAGTTATGCTGACGATTTCTCGTGTGATAACACTGTCTGCGGGTAAAATATAAGTAACGTATTGTTGCTTGGTTTGCTACGTAGCTTCTTAGTGATTTAATTGAAAGCTCAACCAAACCATAATCAACTATAAACGAAGTAGCCACCATTTTCTTATTACTAAGACATTTTTTAAATGCCGGTGTACCGTTTAATAATAACCTACTATATTATTAAAATGTACAAAGATATTAAATCATGTTTTTCTCCCAATATTTCAGTTGCCAAGTTGTTGTAACTTGTTATTTTTCAAATAAATATTTAAGTTGGTTTGTTTTTTTATGATATCATAATAGATTATTAAACATATAATACAATTCACACGATGGACCCTGTAGCATGAATATATGGCATACAACATGTGTTTTACAAATAGTGGTGGTTAAATGTATGGTTGACACTCACTAGTTAAACATATAATTCACAGGATATAATCATTGTGTAGTTTTGAAATTCTTGTTCCACACAGATCAAACTTACAGTGGGAAGCCATGGGAGGTTGGATGACCACGCAGCACAATGTCTGGCTGGGTGTGTTGGCAAAATATCGGAACTGGATTTGGACTGGAACAAACTTTCACGAAAAGGTCAACGTATGTTGCAAAAAGCAATAAAACAACTCCCTTCTCCCCAGGTAAGCCTCAGTTTTATGTGTGTGGTGTGAATGATGTGGTTTACAGGAATTGAACTTCATTTATTTAGGATTACTTAGGCTTGAAATTATCTTATTTCATTTGTTTATTTTATAGTTTAAATAGATAAATACGCATAATATAAGTTTCTTTTTACACAAACACAAGAAAATTATTAACGCAATTAAATAAATAATTACAATCAAATAAATGGTGACCATTAAATGGAAGTACCAAAATGGGAACCAACTGTTATGGTTGGAACCAGGTTATTTCATACAATAGCTCATATACAAGAGTGGAGGTTATAACCAGACAGGTTCTCGGTTCGATCTTCTCCTCTGACCACTTTATGCGCAGTTGTGTGTAAAATGGACTAAGTTGTTTATAATGAGCTTTATTGTCATGAAATAAACACATTACTACTTATATATCCTGCCCACTTATTTCAATTACCGACAAGTCCATACCACAATATTACGCTGCCCCAACCACTAGATATCCTCATCACTACTGTGTCCGACTGGTTTCAACAAACATTCACAAATTCTTTTATATTTGTAACATCATCAGCAATGCATTAAAATATGTGTGTTTCATTTTTTGCCACATTTGTTGATTAAATTATCCTTCAAACTAACACTTAGACACAATACCCTTCGTACACATGGGGTGACACAAACCCGTTCTCTTCCGCCATGTTGTAGAGCATCGGTGACGTTCTGACCTCGTGTGGGCGGCTTGGCTAAAGTAAAATAGCTGTCGCCCACACCAATAAGTATCATAATTGTTTCTTGTAAACTAATTTCATTTTAAGCTACTCGGTCCAAATTCATCCGTTGATCCCACCATAGTCCAGGTCGGCCTAATCCCCAGAACATCGCCACATCACATTTTTCCATCAGTCATCGCAAAGATCGTCCACTTGTTCATTTATCATCCAAAGCCTCATACTTCATATCATCTCGTTTCACCGCTTCATCACCATCTATGAACAAAATTGTATTGTAATATTGTTGAGTCGCATTACCTTGTATATATGATGTTTACGTTGTTGTTGTTGTATTCGCATGTTATGTACGGCCGGAAATTCGGTTAAACGTGTCATTAGTCGCCCAATAAAAAAAAAAATAAATAAAAAAAAAAAAAAAAAACCAAAAAAAGGTCACATGCCCCTGGCACCATTCCATCCTGCAGAAGAAAGAACACCAAATTAATAACATCACCTGCCGACAAGACACAACCTGGTCAATCCCAATCCTAGCAGCCCCCATCACATAGTGGGAAAGGATACTCATGTTTATCCCTGGAGTTTGGGAA
This sequence comes from Ciona savignyi, assembly GCA_000149265.1. Taxonomy (NCBI): domain Eukaryota; kingdom Metazoa; phylum Chordata; class Ascidiacea; order Phlebobranchia; family Cionidae; genus Ciona; species Ciona savignyi. Next base: position 56,589 of record CH000951.1, on the reverse strand, counting down.
ATGTAGGGAGTTATAACACGAGACACCAACCACCCACAGCCATGTTATCAAGCTATTACATTGTGTATGTGGCATATGCATTTGTGTGGTGTACGACTGTGCAACTGATCAACGAGTTTGGTTTATTATTCTTTCCACGATAAAAACACGCAACAGAGACAGAGACTTTTATATCAATTAAAAAACTGGAAAAAGACGACAAAACTACTTTCGT
>CH000951.1:38352-53460 GCA_000149265.1 Ciona savignyi | reverse complement strand
CTCAGTCGCGGGTGCCTGGTTTATTTTATACGATCGGTTAACTTTAAATGTAGTTTGAATTTAGGTATGATTTAAATAAAAGCGTTGTAATATATTAGGTCAGAAAACACACCGGTTAATACAGAGCTGCACCTTCCTTCTTTACTGTGGATTTATTAAATTTGTACTGTGACCAACTTAAAGCGAACTAAACGGTGCGTCCTACGTACTTCAAGGCGTGTTTTGATTTAATTATATTGTATTCAACAATCGCTTATATTGTTTAAATGTTGATTTAATTATTGTTCCAAATATTCAATAAACGCTTATATTGTTTAAATGTTGATTTAATTATTGTTCCATATATTTAATAAACGCTTATAATGTTTAAATGTTGATTTAATTATTGTTCCATGTATTCAATAAACGCTTATATTGTTCAAATGTTGATTAAATTTTTGTTCTGTGTATTTAATAAACTATTATATTGTTCAAATGATGATTTAGTTATTGTTCTTTATATTCAATAAACGCTTATATTGTTTAAATGTTGATTTAATTACTGTTACATGTATTCAATAAACGATTATATTGTTCAAATGTTGATTAAATTATTGTTCCATATATTCAATAAACGCTTATATTGTTCAAATGTTGATTAAATAACTGTTTCATATATTCAATAAACGCTTATATTGTTCAAATGTTGATTAAATAACTGTTCCATATATTCAATAAACGCTTATATTGTTTAAATGTTGATTTAATTATTGTTCCATATATTCAACAAACGCTTATATTGTTTAAATGTTGATTAAATTATTGTTCCATATATTCAATAAACGCTTATATTGTTCAAATGTTAATTTAATTATTATTCCATATATTCCATAAACGCTTATATTGTTCAAATGTTGATCTAATTATATCCATATATTCCATAAACGCTTATATTGTTCAAATGTTGATTTAATTATATCCATATATTCCATAAACGCTTATATTGTTCAAATGTTGATTTAATTATTGTTCCATATATTCAATAAACGTTCAAATGGATTTACTTATTAGTTCATTTTATTGCTACAAGTATGCGTTAAAGCACGGCTGAGTGTTGAATGGGCTTCCCGGAAAACGGTGTGTGGTGGATATAAATACTTGTTTTCTTATTACCATTGAAGTTTACTATCGATTTGTAGTGGATATCTTATATATATATATATATATATATATACCTGTTTATAATGTATCATATTAATAGGTTTTGCCTTTGGTTCCAAACAGAACATATTTGTTCTGCATCACGTTGGTGAGAGGCAAATGTAGTGAATTCGCGGTTCGTGTAAAATCTTTTTGCGCACTATATTAAGTCGTTTAAAATTGTTAAAATAATCCATTAGTGCATGCACAGCATGTTCCAAAAAGTGCATGTTCCAAAGACCTTCGTCCCGATTTCCGCTGGCCTGTCAATCAACGTTAATATCCGCAAATATGTTTCCTAAATTATTCTTCCCACAATATGCCATGCGTGGCGTGCTGTTATGATCGTTTTGTGTAAAAAATTAATTTTGGTTAGCCTAATTCAGTACCAGAAACGTGTTCTGGAATACGGTCCTTAGCACCTCTTGCTTGGAGTCGCAGCTCCGGACATGTCCAATCAATTAGTTAAACTGCATGTACTGTACACTCTATCATTGCGACCCCCATCTAACCGTATTCAGACAAAACTCATTGCAATCCAACTCGTTATAAAAGTTTAGCACCCCTGCTTTTCTTTTAGCTCTTCTTATCGGGGCAAGTGCATTTGGCCGCTCGTCGCTAAACCAACAGGTCACTTTAGGCTGTCATAGTTTCCCCCTTTCCCTTTTTAGTCCATCATTATGGGTCCCATTTGAAAAAATGGGAGAAACGTTATATCACTGAAAGACGTCAGATTACTCATTGCTACAATGGGGGTTTCTATCGTCGTGTGTTGCATGTTGGATTAGTTGGGAGATCTATACGCAAATTACTGTAGCAAGGAAACGTGTGGTGACTCTCCTAAGGACTGAAAGTAATAATGGCGGAAAGCCTTTCAGCCAAACTAGACAATCTGGCTTTCCACCCGGCCATTCGACCGAACTTCCATTATCAGTACGAATCCCCCGTTTAGCTCAGGATTAGTGTTGAAATGTTATAACAGTCATATATATATATTTTCATGCTTAGCTTCGAACCCATGATGGGCTCGTCCCTAAGACCAAGGATATAATTTGGTATATGTATCGGTCGCATTAACCATTCGCCCACGCGACCGTACGTTTAACATCCATATTATGCAGGCCACACGACCGTACGTTTACCATCCATCATGCAGGCCACATCTGTCGTACCAGTTAAAACCTCCGTTCTTCTACCCTGGGTTGAATTTATCAAACCAGCTGCCGCTAGATCGCGGTACAGAGCACGATAAGACAAGTCCCAGCTGCAGCAAGGGCAGAGGGCGGCGAACAGGAAAATCTCTCAAACCAAAGCGAGAGTTTATCTGCAAATACTGTGGCAGGTTCGACTGGTTTTATTACTTTGTTACATTATTATAGTAGTGTGTAGTTTTTGTCGCGCTTTCCCGTTCATTCGATCTTATAATCACTTTATTGGGAAAACCAAAGTGTGAACTGAAGCATCATATCACTGAGCTCGCGTCATAGACATGGCAACAACGAATATTTTAATCCGTTAAGCTCATTTCTAGTGTGCGCCACCGTGCGCCACCAGTCGATGCCGACATCAGCCACTAAATGGCGTGTCTTTCGCATGAGTGACTTAGTGAACGTTGTTCGAATCTCGCACGGTCGAGTGGCCGAATGGTTAACGCGATACATATTGGTACTCCTGTACAAAAGCGGTCCGAGTAACGAGCCCACCATGGATTCGAAACTTAGCTCGTATAAAAAAAAGTTGCCCGAATCCCTTGATTTGATTGATTGCAATGTAAAGTGTATAACAATGTATCAACCATTTTCCATAAATGGATTGTAAAACCCGACTGTAGATTGTATTTGTTATACATCATCTTCCCATACCACCATTATATCCAATCAACCTTCCATTTCAGACATTTCACCAAAAGTTACAACTTATTGATCCACGAACGAACCCACACCGACGAACGACCCTACGTTTGTGATATTTGCAAAAAGGCGTTCCGTCGTCAAGACCACCTACGGGACCACAAGTAAGTTTCACTTACATGATACTGAAACCGCCAGAACTTGGATAAAAGTTTGCCAAAAGCCGGAAAAAAAAAACGCCCAATCCTTTAATTAGTGGTTGGCTGATAAATCTAACAATTAGTCGTTTGGTTGGTTATTTTAGATTTGGTTAAAGTCTCTAAAATCTACATTTTTATCGTAAATATGCAGATCAGATAAATCTGTTAAGCCACTATATGTAATAATCATTTAATAGCTGTTCTTTTAGTCCATGTTAGGATATCATGTTTGAAAAATCCATGAAAGATTTATCCAGTCCCGTCCACTCATCATTATAAGTAGCCGCATATTGCTGATAATATATTTGCATTTCTCACAAGGAAAAGTGTTAATATTACGGAATTATTACGCAATGCATGAAAATTTCGTTTGTCAAAATACTTTTAGAAATTTAATGTAATTTGTTAAAAGCCTTCTTCATTTGAAATCCAACCCGGACCTATAAACCCCCCAAAAAATGTCGTTACAGGTACATACACTCGAAGGAGAAGCCATTTAAATGCACAGAATGCGGGAAAGGTTTTTGCCAATCAAGGACGCTCGCCGTCCATAAAACCTTGCACGCCCCAGTCAGATAATTTCCTCCTACCATGCATTGAGAGTGAAAAAATATATTTATTATTTTTATTAGACATTACTTGCGACCATTTAACCATTTCATAATTAGTATGTGTCTATCATAAATGGAAATATTTTGTCCTGCCTTTATTAATTTTAATAAGAATTGTCTTCTCTTTTAAACACCTTGTTTTAAAGGAGATAAAATGAAATAAATTTATTCAAAGTCGTTTCAAATTTGTTGTCAATATACTATAAACAGACATATAAAAATATCACAAAGTGTTTTTTTTCAGATGCCCGATGTAGTCGTCGTTATAATAATTATATTGATTGCTATGCGAGCAGAATTGACGTGATACGATTCCAATTTGTAGTTGACATTCTATCTTAGTGGCCAAGTTTCGCATAAGGGCGCTTTGCATGGCAAATATTTACAAAGGCGTATATGGTCAAGGGCAAAGTAAAGGTTATTTACCGCGTAAACCCGTTTTTACCAAGTAAACCCGTTTTTACCGCGTAAACCCGTTTTGTTTTTTAACTAATACTTGAGTAACTTTGAGGTATAAACGAGGAAAAGTATAACAGGTATATTTCGATAAGTTAAAGGTAAGTAAGTAACTATATTTCGTCAAAGCTAACAAGCACATTTGGTATCTGTAACAAGTACAAAGAGAGTAAATTATTAAAAGTTTAAAAAGTCAAGCAAATGAATATTTGCAAGCCTGCAGACGACAGAAACCAAATTGATTATTCTGGATTTGGTCGTAGAACTGAGTCAAGAACAAAAACCGAAAAGTTAAAGAAACCAAAAAAATGTTAAAAAATAAAAGAATTAGCAAACAAGGATAGCACAGATAAGTGACAAGGCTTATTTCGCATCAATCATGGATGTTGATGGGATTTCTAACCATTTGTCATCGTGTTCGTCTGTTATGCGAATTGGATTGTTAAACAGACGGAGATTGAGTTTCAAAGGCTTCGCCACATCAATGCCGTAATTGCGCCAATTAAGCGCGTTAAAAAGATACCGCTTTCAGGGGTTTTGTTTGAATTTTGTTTTCTTGAAGTATTTTACGATGTATTTTACGATGTATTTTCATAGATATCTTAACTCACTCGACCTTACAATAATAATCTTAATTTATTTTATACGGCGTGGCAGTGAAGGCTAAATGTTGCCGCACTGTCCGTGGAAACTTTATAAAGTTCGTTTACAGCCTTTTTTACCGAGCCAAGTTTCGAACCCACGATGGAATCGACACTGGTATCGTTTTTGTATTGTAGTCGGTATATATATATATCGGTCGCAGTTAACCATTTGTCCACACGGCCGTGTTGCTTCACAGCCTTCTCCACAAGCTTCTATTTTGTGTGGAGCCGAGACCGCCTTAATGCCACGCCAGTGGCCGCCATGTGTTCTGGCACGGTTCGATCGATCGAGATCACGGGGAAGCGGGTCCGATCAACATGTTTAAGGATTTCCCGCAGTACCGAATCGTGCCGCTCCGTCATCAAGTTCATCGAGCTCGGGCACCGATTCAGCACGTGCGGGAGAGTCTCAAATTCTGCCCCACAAAAGCGGCGTAATAATGTACAAAGCAGGTACTTGCTTGCGGTTAATTAGGCTGGTAAAACTCAAGCATTTTTACGTGCGAGCAGTTAAAAAATCAAAGAAATGCTTCACTGAGTATTATGTGTATTGTATTTACCGGCTGTAAGGGGAGGTTAGGCAAAATGGCCCTGGCTGTAGTGGTCGAGTGTTCATTTTTCTATTGTGATTTTACTGACTTGTAATGTTTTGACTTTAGATTATTGCAACGCTGTATTTGTATTTTACGGGTCTTCAATAAAAAGTTCGATTGGGCACTCGTGTTGTAAATATGCAACAAGTGTTATTAGTCATCTTTAGCAAGGAATTTGCGTTAAATATCGATGTGTTTCCCCCAATATGATTCCATTCAAGTTGGTGCTCAGCAAATAAAACTAGAAACCGCTTCACCCAAGGTGTGGCGGATCTGATTACTTCTCCATGGTAGTGAATGATGGCCCGGACCACACCGCGTGTAATATGCGCTGGAATTATATCGTTCGTCTTCAGTCACATATGAATGTGCTTATACCACGTTTCCACAATTCTTCTTGATCTCCCTTCACTAAACGGTTAATTCCAACCAGAATTGGCACATTTAAGTCATAGATGGCATTGCCCCACCCTTCCATTCTCCCAACTAATTGAATCAATCTCAACAAACCAGAGCAGCGAAGGAGCGTCCTGCAATACCATTCACCGACCGTGAAATTGTCTTTTTTGACGACAAGTCGTAAAGCTAGGAATTTGGATTGCAATTTTATCCACAATCTGTAAAGTTATTTTCTCTAGACCGACAAACCATTACAGCTATTTAAGAGGTTGTCGCGGTACCACGGTTAGGGTGGGACTCTCACCGCGACCGCCACTAGACTGATTAGCTTAGAAATACAACGACATGCAGGTTATACTAAACCGCACCAACATGTAAAATGTTGTTCTTTTTTAATGTTGTAACCCACAATAATGCACTTGTTTTACAGAATGTCTGCCTAGACACAACACATACACATCACGTATAAAATATACCAAGTGTAATTGGGTCACTAGATGCCTTTGTCATAGTAAAAACGGCCGGTTTGTATAATGTTAGGTGCGGCGCCTTTCGAGTCGAAAGATTTCTGGTGCGAAACTTATAGCTAGTCGGTGGTGTTCCTGGGCAAGGAAATTCACGGACATTGCCTGAACCCAGCGGATTAATGGGTTCTACCAAATTAAAGGAACGTGTCTATCATATAAAACACTCTGCAATAGCTCCGGTAACTCGACGGTGGGCGCGAGGTGATTTGGCGATTGCCCGTGTGTTAACCCCCTTGGTTTCCCCATTCACGGGGATAAACATAAATATCCTATCCTATCATAACAGTTCTGTTTGCAGTTATTCTTGTATCTTAATTTCATAACCATTTTCAAGCATCTGCTGTATAAAGTTCGCGCAAATTAATTGCTTATATAACAGCTCCATTTATCCACGATTTTCTTAATTTCATTACTTAGCATGGTAATGAACATGTATTAGGTTCGTAGCTTTAAGTTGTATTTCACTTTGTGGCACTCAGAGTTCGGTCACACGACCGTTTCTTCCATTCACAAGTTTTTCATTTGAAATTGTTTTGATGAATTGTTTGATTTTGAAATTGAAGTTTCGCTTTCATGTCTATGACGCGCAACGTTTCATAATCTAGAAGCAACCCGGTTTACAACCCTTGTATCTAAAGTGATCTGAACATTAACAGCCTGGTAAGCTGTTAATTGGCAGACGGTGAGCGGCAATTTCTTTCTACGAAAAACAACAACACAAATGTGTGATGTATCTCTCTGTGTAGTGTACATACGCTCAAAGGAGAGCAGTCGTAGTTGCAATGTGTTGTTCTGTATTATAGTTCATACACTTTTCGAATTTTTACATTTCGGTGTAACCGTTCACAGACTGCAACGAGCTTAATATCATTTCCTTTGGCGTCGCGTTACTGCGATCGGAAGCGAGAGATATATTATTGTCGCATATAAAGTGTGGCTTATTACGGTTATGTATTCGATGTTTAAGTGCATTTTGTTTATGTAGACTACTATTGACAGCGGCGATCTACCTTTTGAGCAGAGAGTCTACACTTAGATTTACGAGTATTTTGACAAAACAAGAACGTATTTGCTGGGCAAATATCGTTTCTTTTTGTGAGGACCATATTTCGGCCAAAACGGGAAAGCTTAGATCAATAAAAGACCGATGCGAAAGTTTTAAAAAAGCCATCGAGTTAGCCAGCGTTTGTGTGGAATCGGTCTGTATTACGAAACTAAACGATATAGTTTGCATGTGTTCAAATATGCACATCTTATGCACATAACCGACCATAATTTCCCGCCTAGTTGTAGGAACCATTCAGTTTCACTCAAGTTTGGTCGAACAAATGTTAAACTCATTTGATTAAAATGTAATGTCAACTTAAAAAGAAGAGAAAGGTTTTAGAATATGGTAATTCAAGAAATTGGGAGGCGGCAAAAAGGAGTGAAACTGCACACTAAAATGAAGATTATGACATTAAGGTTATTGAAAGCGCTTCGGTTAAAGTCAGGGTTAGTTTGGGGTTTTCGCTTAGTCTTTGGGAAAGAGTTAGATTAGTTTCCATAGTTTTAGTAAGTAGTTTCCCTCCTATCCTACTTCCCTCTTTCCCTTCTTTAAGTTCAGTTCAGTTATTTTTATTTTGCACAACAAAGTTTTATGATTAGAAATGATTAAATGTGCATATTTAGTCCGCTTTTTGGAGTTTATATTAGTAAAAACTGACGTTATGTTTCATTACAACTAAAAGTAAAAAATTCTAAAATAAAAATCACGTTCAAACCCTGCCAGATGTTCTTTCGTGTATAAAATATCATGGATATCTTGATTGCCAAAATTAGTAACCACCACGTTTACAAGGATGCTATATTTACATTGGATGCCTCAACTGTCTGAGACGTCATAAAAGTTTTACGACGTTGTGAATGGTTGTGTATACCGGCTAGGTGTGGGGGTTCCAATAATTAATAATACTTCTACAATTGATAGATCGTTAGGTGCATGTATTAAAGTGGGTGCAGACGATTAAATTATAGTTGAAGCCGAAATGCGCAGGATCGTGGGGAAATGTTCGTGGAAGGTATGTAATGTTCTGTTTAAATATTTTTGATTCTGTGTTTTTAATACTTTCGGTCTTGTGCTGCCTATTGAACCATAATTAGATGTCTCGAATTCACAGTAAGACCTATAATATGAATTTTTTAGTTTTTTTTTTTGTTTTCACGATGAAAACACGAAAGAGGACGTTTGATAATAAATAGGAAAACGGGAAAAAACGGCAAAACGACAGTTGATACAATGCTTCTGCAGTTTGTTTATAAGCAGAAACAAATATAAATGAACGCGAACTATAAAATTTGTTTATTAAATGTAAATAGTGCATACCGAAGCTGATGTTACCGATAATCCGTATATCGATGCGCATCGTTAAGTAACCGATTTATCATATTGTGTGAAAGCCATTGTGTTTTTGCACCTGAATTACTATGTCGGCCATTGAAGGTCAAAGTCAGCCAAATATTGCGCCGACGCTCGGTTAGTTTTCTATAGGTGTTCAGTATTGGTGGCTTTGTAAAGTTTGGAGGGCAATAGCATTGTGCATTGGATTGTTGTAACAATTTGGACTCAAAAGCCGCTTGTCTATTTAAGTTAATTAATCCGATAATTACAAGGCTTATCGGGGAATGAAACATCTAAGACGATCTAATCTGATGAAAATTACTGACCTTTTAAGACAGTTTTTAATTTAAAATTTCTAATAGCTAATTACTGCTAAGTGTATATGTATAGGTATTCAAGCAATAATTGTCCGATTTGTTCAACTTTTGTAAGCTACTATTTTAGTCTTGTAATTATATTATAATTTTTTTTGAAATAAAACACATTTTTATATATTTGTTCATTAAAAAAATCATTTTTAGGCCACTTAAGTAGGCGCGGAGAAATTTGTAAAACCAAGGCAACATATCATAAGTTCAAATATTTAGTTCTACAAATGTGTTTGTGCTAACATACCTGTCCATTATCCTAATGTGGGTGGTAATTAATTCGATAAGCGGTGGGCTCGAAACCAGCGGTCGCATGCTGGGACGTTACCTGGGCGGACAATTTGTGAAACAATTACGTTCGTGTGACCAAATGGTTAACGCGACCAAATACATATATCGACTTATACAAAAACAATTGAGTCTATCATGGTTCGAAACTTAGTTCGGTAATAGAAATATCTCGAAATGGTTTAGGGTTTGACAAGATTCGACATGACCATACAACTGCGTTCCACATATCTAGGGATGAAGACGAATAGCGTAACCTCAACGTCTATTATTCCAGAGCATCTCGTGTTTCGCGGTTTCGGCCTTCATGCTGGCAGCTTCAATCGTCACTTTCAGAGAGGCTCGTTTCATCACTACCGCCACCTACCGACACTTTTACCGGCTTCTCTCGGATGACAGGTCACCAACGAACCAATCCGAATGCGCAACTTTGCCCAACACCTATGCTGTGGTTAAGGTTAAAGCTGGACCACAAGATGGTATTGCGTTTAATAACGTAATACTTGAACCAGTTTCGCAATCGTGTTATTGTAATAGATATTCAATAGATTACGAAAAGCGAAATAATAATGGCAGAGATGTATTTATTTTATCCACACGAGACTGGCCACCTTCTCTGTATGGATATCATTCCTTAAGTTGTTCCGATGTAATAATTTATTTAGAATTGATGACGTTGCTTAACATTGTTGTCTCATTCGCGTGGTATTTGTCGTTCATACTTATTGTGCGAAAGTCAAAGAGGAGAAAAAATATTTTACTTTTAACATCTATAGATTATCGAATGTTACACTCCGATATACATGCTGTTTTATAGCGGTTTATTAGGTATATTTTAACATAATGCATTTTTTTGTCGACGCTCTTTAAACTATTGCAATTTCTCTGTTGCTTGTAGAACATTCGCCTTTTTTATATTATTTAAAAGTATTTACTTTTTCTGAAATAAAAATACTTATTAGGCAGAATAACTAGTCAGAATGAAACCTATGTAACAAGATTGTCCTTTTACATAAGACCCTGACTATTGTGATTAAAAACTCGAATTCTACACTAAATGGAAAAGAGTCCCGTTCAGCTTATTGTTGGGTGGGAAGCTTATAATCCTTGGCACATGGATCTATCACGGTTGTGAAGTCCCTTTCTAGTTGGTTTGGTCGTGCGGCCGAATTGTTGGTTCAACACATTCTCATATAAAATAATACATTCGGAGTAAGAGCGAGCTAAAGACACAACCGATGTAATAATGCGTTCTATCACAAGTTCCTGGCAGGTCTAAGCAGGTGTATATATCGGAGCCATTATGGCGGTCCTCATTGTATTGCGTCAAGTATTGAATATGTTCTTCGATTTACATAAAGGCATTGTGGGTATTATAGTGTGAACACTAGGAGCGCTATATTTAACTAATACAACCGACTCGCTCGCGACCAATTTTCGAACACGCAACCGTTCGACTGAAAGTCTTATTTTAACAATTTTAACAAAACCTAATATAATGCGAAAAAAGTAATATACAAACCTCAAACTCACTACACAATATTTCCATTGTTTTTCCCGATGGGGGAATTCTCAATGTTTTTATGGGAAAATTAAAGGTCGTTAAAGAATATCAACATTTCGGTTAAGATTTGTAGCAGCGCTCTAACTTTAAACGGGGTTTTACCAGGGTAAAATAAGGTGTAAACATAGGCGCTACAGCATTGTTACACAGGGCTTTAGTAGGTATAGGGTAAGCTGGAGAGATTTTAGACCCAAAGCGGCCAACCGGGATCGCTATCAATAATATGAAATTATACACAATTTTTTTAGAAGATTCGTAAGAGGAAACACATGTTAGTACACAAAGCGTGGCAGTCGTTAAACAGAACTTGCGGGAAACGATTCATTGACTGAGCTGCCAAAAATAGGAAACTAATCGCAACTACCCATGCACAAAATATGGACACATAGCATGGCGAGCTAATAGTTAAAACATACTGCGAGACAATTATAAATACGTGTGGGATTTCCACAGATTCTTGAAAGTTTTTACCTGATTGGTTAACCCATTCATGTCAATAATCTTGTGAAATGCCTGGCACCAGCGTAAAGCAGACAAAAAAACAAGTCAGATTTAAATGTTACTGTCTGTTTAAGGTATATTTATTTATATTTTTGTATCATTTAATCCTATGGTAATCATACAAAATAAAAAAATGTTAATATATTCAAATAACTAGAGAGTGTCAACCACGTGTTTAACCACCACTATTTGTAAAACACATTTTGTATGCCATATATTCATGCGAGCAGGGTCCCTAACCACAATTTGTATTTTATACACTGAGTATGTAGCTTGTTTCTGCAAGCATAAACGCATAGGTCCCATAGTTATTAGACCAAACTTCTTTTCCATGTGTAGTTGAGAAAAGAATAAACGTCTTAAATTTACGAACATTTTACCACGAATGTTTTAAATTAAAGCTTGTTTTCAAGCGTGGTGGTGAAATAAAGCTAAATTTCCAAAATTTCCCGATTTCATAGAATTCCCCTGGGTTTAGTAGATAAGTTTCTGTATTACATATATGGGTCATGTTATGTAACAATTCTTAAAGTTTTATTTAGTTTTGTCGACTCCTTGTTGGATATGTCAGTGCGATATGGCATGCGTGTCACAATCATAATTCAAAAACATATTTTCGTTTTTAAGGGAATTACCCTAAGTAAATGTTTTCTTTGTTTTAATTAATTGACTCAGAGTGTTTAATGGTCTAACATTTCACCAAATTTGATCAAAATTAGAGCAGTCGTTAAAGAGGTTTCCCCCAAAAAGATAATTTATTAGAAAAAAACGTTTTGGTTTTATACCCCAAATTGTTTAGGGTATTTCATTAGATAATCTTTTTTATTTGTTCTAAGTGTTAAATCAGTCACTAATGCACTTACATTCTACCAAATCTGATTAAAATTGGAGAATCTGTTCAAGCGCTATCCCGTAAAAAGCTATTTCATTTAGAAAAAATACCGTTTTGGTTTTGAAAGTCTCAGGAGAATTTCCCTAAATTTATTACCAACAATTTTGATTTCTGCATATCTAGACCATGTTGTCTAACAAATTTCGAATTTTATTTACGATTCCATTACTCCTTTTGGTAAATGTCGAGGAGAAATGGCATGCTTGTCACAATCCTGATTTGAGCACAAAATCCTATTTTTGGGGGGTATTTCCCAAGGCATTTTTTTACTTTAGGTGTTAAACAAGTGACTAATTACTTACATTTCAACAAATCTAATTAAAATTGGAGCAGCCGTTCAAGCGCTATGCCCGAAAAAGCTAAAAAAAAAATTAGAAAAAAAATACCGTTTAGGTTTTTAACGTATAAAGATAATTCCCCTGGATTTATTACCTGAATTCTTAGTTTGTGTTTGTCTAGACCATGTGGTCTAACAAATGACGAAGTTTCATTGGGATTCAATTATCCCTTCTGTTAGATGTCGGAGCCAAAATCCATGCCTGTCACAATCTTGATTTAGAAACATATCTTCATTTTTAGGGTATTTACCTAAGTAGAAGTTTTGTTTTTTTCTAATTAGTAACGCAGTGGCTAACACACTACTATTTTACCAAATTTGATCAAAATTGGAGCAGCCGTTTATGCGCTATGACCAAAAAAGCTACATTTTTTGAATAAAATACCGTTTTGGTTTTTCACCTCCCAGGGGAATTCCCCTAGGTATATTACCCAAAATTTTGGTTTCTATTCATCTAGACCATGTGGTCTAACAAATTACTAAGTTTCATTGTAATTTCATTATTTTTTCTGGTAGATGTCGGAGCCACAATCCATGCCTGTCAAGCGTTTGACGCAAAAAATAAATAAAAAAAAGGACAAAAACAATATGTGTCCCATTTTTTTCAAATGGTTACAATCCTCTACTTTCAGTTGCTTTGAAGTTGCAAAGAAGAGTCTGATCATAAACAACCTTGGGGACAACATTGATTTAATCTCCGAACCACATTTAAACCTGAAAACTGATCCTGAAAAGATCAGAAGGTGTCTGGTTCATTTTCTACCGGTCACATGGGGTGAAGTGAGCCCTAAGTTGTTGGAAATGGCTTCGAATGCACCAAACGAATCGACTCCTGATTTACCTGATGTAATAATCGCTGCCGATTGTTTTTTCGATCAAACTTTATTCAACGATATTTTATCTACAGTCTATTTTATGTTAAAAAGCAAGGCAAATGTGTATGAAAAGTATCAACCAAAGGTATCTTGTGCACAAGTTTACAAACACGAACCAATGTTCATATTTACGTACCAAGTTCGTAGTGTCAGTTGGACCATAGTTGACAAACTAGAATACTGGGGTTTAAAATGTGAATCGATTCCATTGGATGGCGATAGTTGTAATATTGCAACGTCCAATATGTCGGGGAACCATGACATGGAATTGTTTAAAATCAATTAGAAGTCGTGACGAATCAATTTAAATATCTGCACCACATTTGTCTAAAAATGCCATGATTCTATAGGTTGATAATAGGAATTAATACACATTTATTTATGTTTAAAACAATCTGCGTTGCAATGTGACACCCCTGGATCCATTCATTTTCCGTCAACAGTTATATAATAAAACAATATTGAAAACAAATGTTATATAACTTGCAGTTACCTTTATTAGTCTATTGATTCACTTCCAATACACCTTTTTGCAATATTACCCAATAATATGTGACCATATATGGTAGTAGTTTAAAATCTCAGTGTTAAATGTGTTGTTTGTGTTTAAACCATTAATATAACTTACAATGCAGGGACATGAGAATGATTTTTATGGTTTGCAGATATATCGAATGCCCACCCTGCCACCCTACTATCACCTTCTATCCTCGTGAAAATAACTCATCATTTTATGACTTACATGTGAAGCATTGTTTTAATTATTTTATAAATTTCCTATTCTTTCAGTATGTTGCATAGATAGTTTTAACTTAAATGACTGGAACAATGAAACTCGATATAAACAAGAATGATTTCAAAGATGAAAAGTCCGGATGTGGAATTGAGGTTCGATATTATGAAGATTGGTTCGACACTGCTCCATGATGTCCACATGGTTGGTTGATGCCACTCAGCTAATATGGTTCTCATTATAAGTCTTTATTCTGAAACTTCTATTTATACCGGGAATACTGTTTCTGAAGCTGGTATGGTCCAATAGTCACCGGAGAATATATTGTATAATAAACTGTTGTTGATTATACTACCTTTACATCATAGTTTCCATATTTTGTTCAATCCCCATCAAACTGCATTGGTGCCAGACCCGAAAGAATTATATAATAGTTTCGATTTATATTTGGAACATTTGTAGAATGACCAGTTAGTACTTGGTTCGATCAACATGTTTTCAGGTTTTAATTCTTTATAGAATCACTTGGATTTATTTGGAAAAATTAGATAACAAGTCTATTTGTTATTGTATAAATGCTGACAATGCAAATTAACAAAATGTGAAGATTTGGTTTAAATGCTTCCTGTGCCACAAAGCATGAGGTGTTGTTATGAATTAATCATCAAAATACAACTCTTTCCCCCCCAGGCCCAATGCTGTTGTTTGAGA
>CH000951.1:26826-38252 GCA_000149265.1 Ciona savignyi | reverse complement strand
TTCCCCCAAGCCCATGCTGTTGTGTGAGAAATGTGTCAAAGGGAGATCGAAATCGCGATTTTACGCTTGTTCAGCAAGCCGTGATAGGAAATCTTGCAATTATTACATCACAGACCATGATGTTAAGGTAACCGGTGTACTTTGGTGTCAAGAAATGAAAGGATTGTTTGACATGACTTTTGCAATGCATATGTATTCGTATGGAGTATTATTAATTAAATCAGGTTAATTTAATCTCAGCCATAAAGTGCCTTCTGCTATGTTCACAATGCATTCATAAGTCTAAGCTTGATGTTTTGCTATAGTTGAGTTTACCCCTCTTCAGGTATTCATGTTCAATGTCATGTGGTCCATGTCACATAAAGCAACCGTAGTTTCATATTTGTTCATCATTGTATATTTTGTTCATTTCATAGCTTGTAAAGCTATCAGCACATAGGTGGCAGGTTCAAAAGCAGCCACTAGATAGTTGGTTGTGTCTATACACAACACAATGAACAGAAGCTCAAATACCCCGACTGTGGACTACAATACCTGTATTAAAGATCCATCCGACCTTTTATCTCCAGGAAATAACAATATTCTATCTTTTAACAGAAACACAGTGTGAAAAGTATGGTTGGGAGAGTCACACAATTGCACGATGATGTCATTGATTCCCAAACTTTCTGCTTAACTTGCCAAGATGTGAGTTCTTGTTGGTTCTGTCTATACATCTGGCTGGGGGCTGACGTTTTGGCTATTTAACCTCTGCACTGTCCCAAACACGGGGATAAACATGGTCATTCTAGATCCATATCATACATCACAGACATCCGTAGTATATCCAGCTAGCATAATCAGGGCCAAAAATCCATCAAATTTTGGCCGAGTATGAATGCATGTGGAAGCTCATGCGAATCACGGGAGTAAATATGCTATGTTTATAATGAAACCATCACAATGATGAGAATTTGTTTTTATTCATTCCCCTATACGCCAAATAGAAAACGGACGCAGTAATTGTTAATTCGTTTTTTTTATTTGCAAGAGTAAATTCTGACTCGCACACCTTTATGGATTTTCGGTCCCAATAACTTTGGATCCACAGTTCATACTTGGTGACAAGGAGTCAATGCAATTGCATGGCCGACATAAGCTGAAGAGGAACATAAGTGAGAACGATCGTCGTAATCCGTCATCCACACTCTGGTCTGCTGTGGAGGATACCCGAGACTCACGCTGTGAGAAACCAACTCTTGGCTGCCATTACTATGGAAAAACTTCTTAAACATTAGTGCAACAAGAGTAATTGTGTATTAACCTACTCTAGTTGAGCTGTCTGTGATTAGTTTGTAGCCGAACACAAGTTACGTAAATTTCTATTTCTATTTACTTCCGGTAACAATAATGAATTCATGCTATTAGATTATTAAGTTCTTGGGTATTTTATGTCTTGGTGTAAATTTTTTTTAGTGTTTTTAGTGAGATTGTAGATAAACATGGTCCATTAAGATCTATTAGTAGGAAAAAGCGACGACTTCTAAGTAAACCATGGATCACTAAAGGTCTGTTACAATCCATAAAAAACAAAAATAGTATGTTCTCCTCCATCGTTAAAAATAAACCTAATCTTCAAAAATATTTTGTATTTAAGGTCTATAGAAATAAATTAAATCATCTCCTGGAAATCTCCAAACAAATGTACTACAAACACGAATTTTCTAGGAGTAAAAATGATATTGGTAGGTCATGGAAACTAATCCGTGAACTTATTCAAATTAAATCTCCTACGCTGACTATAAGTAAAAGTGTAGGAATTACTGCATCTGATGTGACATCGGATGCAATAAATGTTGCTAATAAATTTAATGATTTTTTTGTGGACATTGGGAAAAATCTAGCATCTAAGATCAAACCTCCTACTAATCATGTGCCTTTAAAACCATTTAGAAAATCGTCTTCCTTTTTTATACCTCCATCAAAGCCAGATGAAGTATTTTCCCTTATAAACTGTTTGGATGTAAAAAAGGGAACTCGTCATGAAGACATCCCTACCAAATTTATTAAACTTGCAAATTCTATAATATCTCCCATCTTAAGTGAAATATTTATTACTTGTGTAAAGCAAGGGATATATATGTAGCGGCTGCTTATTGAATGACTTTTAGTTTATTATTACACGGTAGAAGTTAAGCTTTATTATTAATATTTGTTTGACTCCGATAACGCAACGGTACAATTACAATAATACATAAGCATAACCGGCTACGTAGTTTTATATATGGGGACGGGCTGTAGGGTACGTTAAGCGTATTCACGCCCTCAAGAGCACCGGAGCCTAGGCTATACATACTGTGGATTGGAAACACAGTGCTGTAAGCCTAGACAACTGGTGTCTGTCTATCTCTGATGAAATGATGTCTTTTAGATGCGATTTGGCTCCAAGGAAAAAAATGCGATGCAGAATATCTAAAAACGCACAATAGATTATTTTTTGAGCTTGATACAATGGATTATCTCCGCACGTTGATTTTAGAAGATGCGTTGATCGCATCGTGAATTTAGATCGTCCTTCGTCATTTAGCGATTTCTTTTGTTCCTTGCAGTTTTCTTGGAACGATCTCGCCAACAGCCAATTATGTCGGTACGACAGATATATCCTGACTTTTTAAAAAATGCAGAAGTTATTCCCATATTTAAAAATGGCTCAGACAACTTATGCACAAGCTATAGACCCATATCGCTATTGTCGCAGTTTAGTAAAATTTTTGAAAAATTATTATATAATCGTTTAATTAAATATCTTGATAAGCATAAGTTACTCTCAAATCATCAATATGGCTTCCGAGAAAACTGCTCAACCACTCTTGCTGTGGCTGATATAACCAATATGTTGTTATCTAACACTGACAAAGGTCTCTATAGCTGTGGTATTTTTATTGATCTATCAAAAGCTTTTAATGCAGTTGACCATTCTAAACTTCTAGCTAAACTTGAACACTGCTATGGAATACGTGGCGTTGCGTTAGATTTATTTAAAAACTACCTGACCAATAGATCCCAATATACATTTGTTCATAATGTTCGCTCAAATATTAAACCAGTCTTGTGTGGTGTACCCCAAGGGTCTGACTTAGGTCCGCTACTTTTTTTAATGTATATTAATATTTGCCCTTAGTTTCAAATTTTGTCACCAAACTATTTGCTGATGACACTTTTTTGTGTATGTCAAGCAAATGTCCTTATGAACTTCAAGCAAAAGTAAACCTTGAACTGATTGCAATAGACGATTGGCTGCGATCCAATAAACTCTCTCTAAATTATAGTAAAACGTCATATGTATTATTCACCGGAAATTTAAAGCCAATAGGCATTAATGACTTCCACTTAAATATTAATAATAACAAAATTATTCGATCTCAATCAGCCAAATATTTGGGTGTCCTTTTAGATGAAAAGCTCAATTGGAACTGCCATATCCTCAATCTCTCACAAAAGTTAGCTAGATATTGCGGTATAATGTTCAAACTGCGTAAATATGTTGATATCAAAACTCTGCTGAATATTTACTACTCTCTAGTCTACTCTCAAATACAATATGCTATAGTCTGTTGGGGTGCTTCTAATAAAAAAAACCCTTTATCCATTAAATGTAATACATAATAAAATCATTCGTGCAATGTCATACAGTCCTGCAAGATGCCATGTCACCCCTTTGTTTAGTGATCTTAAAATACTGAAAGTGTGTGATATTTATAAATTGGAGATGGGAAAGCTAATGTACAAGTTTCATACCAAAACTCTCCCTGATTCGTTTAATTATATATTCCAACCTTTGTACTGTGCTCATAATCATATCACTAGACAAGTGGCACATCATAATTATTTTGTTCCTTATTTTCATACATTATTAGGTCAAAATTCAATAGGGTACCGTGGTCCAGTAGCATGGACTGCAATAGATGTATCTTTAAAAAAAATTAGGATGGTTTTCCTTTAAAAACAATTAAAGAATCAATATTTGCTGACTTATATTTCTTAAATATTATACCGTAACTGTCCAATGCCTTAGCAATATTGTAACTTCATTAATTTAGATTTTCCATACCTCGATCTATTTAACACTTTGTAAATCACTGTTATATATTCATTATGTATTTTGTTTGTTTTCTTTTTTGAGGGTTTTGTTAAAGTTTTTTTGTCATTGTAACGTTTTTGCACAAACTTTTCACACTGCTATTCTGTTTATTTCTTATTTATTTATCTTTATATTTTAATTTACATTTATTATAAGTTTGCACCTGCTTCGATAACCGCATGGTTTCTTGGTGTCTCCTTGTTAAACTTCAGTTTAATTTATTTTCGTATTGTTATTATTTTGTTTTTGTGCGTTGATTGATTGATTGAGTGGTAACATAAATGCAACAACCTGGCGCCAAGGAATTATCTAAAATGGCGAATGTCTGGGCGCAAGGCTCCTGTAGAGTCCTGTCAAACGCTCTGCATCCCAAACACATTTTAAATAGTTGCTGACCGAATTTTATTAAAATAATGCTTGTTTTAGTTTTTTTGCCTTTTTTCCCGTTTTCCAATTTTTTTTCAATAATCCTGATTTATGTTTTCATTGTGGAAACAAAAAATAAAATAAACTAAACTAACTGAATAGTTCGAGTGTAAACTATATAGCTCGTTGCTTGTGACGATGAGTGTTGAAGAAATGACTCGTTGGCCAAAGATGATTTTGCTACCTCAAATGATGAAGTTGTTTTGGAAAAACAGATTAGTAGAATGTCATCATACCGTGTATTGCAGAAAACGGATACGATGATGATGACTTTAATCGTGGTTGCTGGTGAAATATTTGCAATCGTCAGCACTTTGCTGGGTAGTGTCCAACCAATCACTAGAAAACCTTTTGTAAATACATTTAGTATGCGACCAGAGAGTTACTTGCCACCAACATATCATCGAGATTCACAAACACGGAGATCATGACACACGGTATCTCGAACCTTTGTTTATTCATGTTGTTTGTAGTTTTCTTAAAGTCTTTGATTAACCAATATAATTTCCTTCATGAACGTTGTATGTAATAATGGTTGACTAGACCGCATTGCAATAGGTTTCTATTTACTAAATTATGTACCGTATAAGCTGCAGTGTACAATTTACCTCTAATACGGCAGACAATTTCTGTACCGATTGGTAAGTGTGTGCTACCTATGATATACGCTGAACTCGTTTATAACCAGAGAACATAAGCTTTGTTTTTGATTCCACCATACGCGTCATATCCAAACCACGAACCAGTTGCTCCACCCGCGGAAGTAACATTTACCCTTTGCGCCAAAGCTGTTTAATTTTACGACACGCGAACACACAAAGCAAAGTTAGTAATTTTCCACTAGTTAATGCTGGCCGGAAATGTTGAAGAATAAAAACGCGTTTGTTTTTGAGAACCACAAATGTATTGTATAAATTATATGATGATGGTATATTACGCCTATATGACTTATTCGTTTTTTGTACCGTTCGTACACCTGTCGTACAGTTTTATTAACCGTGAGTTACTTTTGAATGGCGTTTAACCAATTAATAGACCTCCATGAGCGACAGGATGTGACGAGTGGTACCCTTCCGTTTTTCCGATGTCCGAAGGGGTATGGGATCATAATTTTTAGGTAAAATTTTGGAGGGTTTAAGTTAAGGTTGCTGATTCAATTTTAAATTGTGAAAAAATCTAAGACTTTCTATGTCAGGATTATGAGTGAGTAAAAGCTGTTTTTGTCAGTTTGTATTGGAGAGATAGGGAGAATTTTTTATAACTTATGTATTTCGTTTATATTATAATCTATCTTAGTTTAAATTGTGCTCGTCAGTGCCTTGCTAGATTTCCATTTTAACTAAATTAAGTTTCTCTTTCTGTCATCTGATCGCTCTTGCTGTATAACTGCATGTGTGTCAATAATTATAACTCTGTAGTATATACATTGCACACAATATAATATTGTTTACGAGTTGTGCGTTTGCTGTGCGTTCATTGTGTATGGACCTATGAATACAATTTACTTCCTGGTTGATTAACGTAGGTGGCGGCCTTACTTCCTCGTCGCTTCATAGTGTAGAGTATTTGTCTGTTATATAATTGCTGGAATAACGCAAGCAATAGGCCTTACCATTGTGGTATATGACGCGAGGGCGCTGCATGATACGCAAAGTTTATCGTGGAAAGAAAATGTATTTTTATTATATTCGAAGACTCCATACAATGTCCACTTCATGGTGTAGACTGTTATATTGTTGTAATTATTAATCTTAATTTTCATTGTGTTGAGATAGATGTAAAGGCGATTAATCGTAATACTTAGTAAAATAAAACCTTTTTTATGTATAACTTTAATAATCGTGTATTACCAGAGTATAATTTATTTGAGTCTAAAATAGCATAAAGGATCAGTGCGAAGCCTCTCCGTTTGATGATTCGAAACTAGTAACTAGTCAGTTGTATACTTCGTTAATTCACTTTCTAGACATTGCTCAAAACGTCGGAATTATTAAGTTGTACCAAAATTGAACATTCATTAATTTATGTTTGCATAAAAACGGAGACATTCGGGTTAAAACAGAAATATTATATAGCACGGTTAAGTGCTCAGTATAACCTTTCTTACATAAAAATATCAACGTACATCCAATATGTGATAAAAATGGTGGTTGTTCACAGGAGGCTGAAACTGCACATAATCAACAATCTAAGTAAGGCATAGTTTGATGTTAAACTCGGTGGTAAATGATATTTCATACTACGGTGATTATTATAAGGTTATTATTTTAATTCTGTTTTAGAGATTTTCGGAAAATTAATTGTTTTATTAAATTTATCCACTTGCCGTGGAAACTGCTAATTCAAAGGCGGAAATACGTCGAGCAAAACGGTAGTTGTGGGCGAGGAATTCTTCGTTGTTGCTTGGATCACTTGTACAAAGTAAAAGGTGAGGCCGGTCGGGTATGTTATACGGCCCAGATACATTGTCCTACATCAGCCTCTACTATAATACTCTCATATAAATATCTACGGCGCTCAGCAACTGTGCGTTATTAATTTTGCGGTATAGCGAATCAAATTACTTCATGCGGCTAGAAGTGTCAGCAAATTAAAAAAATTATTTGTTAACAGAAAGCGTCAAATGCAGATACAGGTCTCAATAACAACACATATGAGTATCAACACACGTTGACCAGGGTGTTTGCCTCGTCATTAATCACCTCATTCATTAGAAAGAGTTGTTATTCTATCATCTTATTAGGTTATTTACTGATATATCGTTTCTAAATCGTATTTGAATGAAAGAATATATTATTAAGCCTATTTACATGATCAGGTTTGCGATGCGAGTTAACTCGCTTTAGTTCGCATCGTGGGTATTCCCTCTCTTTACGCGCTAAGCAGTTCAACTTACATGGAGCGTTTATATAACCCACATTTAGTTGTTGTTTGTTAATTTATCTTCTAATTTTGTACAATTTCTAAAAAATGTTGCACGAAAAAGTTTACAGTTATTTTGTTTATACAAATGAAGGAAATTTTATATAGGTTGGGCTATAAATCTTCCTACGCTTAACACAGTACATAAAGTATAAAAAGAAAAAAAATAATAGTTATGATTACAGTAATTTCACTTCAGTCATCCCACAAGCATAACTCAAAACGAAACATTAAAACCTACCCGAAGATGCTGGTATCCAAATGAATGACGAATGCGAGTTAACCTACCATGCGCGAGCGAGTTAGGAAAACCCGATTGGAAACCCGCATAATCACTGAACCGTGATGACGCAATGCGTGCGTCAAATTTAACCGGGTTAGCGATGCGAGTTAACTCGCAAAAATTGCCCATGTAAATAGGCTTATTTATTGACACCACGGTTTTGGATAAACATTGAAATATTATAGAGCTCCAATAAAGGGTGATTTTAAAAACAAGCTCCTTCTAATAATTTAAAATACAAACTTAAAACTAATATTATATAATCATGTTTATAAGGTTAATTAATTTACTAATGTTTTCTTTAATTAAAATAAAAGTTTTACTTTTTGTCGTTTTTGTTTATGAAATTTTAAGCAGTATTTTGTAAAAATCGAACATATTACTCTTTCAGAAAACCACATAATTAACGGCAGAAAAGACGCAGAGGTAAACGGTAGAAGGGGGCAAGTAATCCGCGAACCTTACTTTGTGACATTTATTTATTTAAACTTTCCGGTTTTCTATAAGAAATTATGAGAAATTCCCCTTTGCGTAAAATATCGTGAGGAAATCAATTTTGAACAAATTTGAATGAATATCTTCCGCGTGAAAACCTAGAAAACTACGAAAGGGAATTTAACGCTAACGAGAGGCCAGTAGTATTATTGTTGGGATTCCCTGTACAAAGTGTAAACATAAGCTGGAGAGAATCGTGCATTACTCACTTTTATTGAATCAAAATTTAAAGAATACTTGCAAAACAGCTTTTGCGGACAAAAGATTCGACGAGAACGGACATCGGTGGAGACGAAACAAGTATCCCGTGTTCCTTGCTGGGATTTCGACAACACAGTGAAAGCGTGAGCGGAGTCGTTTTTAATAATTATTACTTTGTTAAAGTTAACAAGTCGTTTTTAACTCTAGAGAGTGTCAATTATGTGTTATCCACAACTATTTTAACAAACCCTGTGTGTAGTTTATTTTTCTTCATGTAGAAACCATAAAATTCCCTTTTTACTTCGACACCACCCTTGGTGTTTTTTTAAATGAATTACAACGTTTGTTTCAGTCGTGCTTAGATTCTTTAATAAATGGGGATTTTTTTCAAAAAAGGGTTAAAGATGAATTTGATGTAAACCCATATTTTTGATCGTATTTACTTTTTCTATATATAATTAGTTCAATTGTGTATGTTCTCCTCATTTATCCAAATATTAAGATTTTATATGTGTTTTGTTAGGCATAATATATTTTGGGGGTTTTCCAGGGTACACTAGGTCATATAAATTTAAGTAATGTTTTTCTGATTCGTGTTACAAATCGCTAAAATATAAAAATAGAATTAAATATATTTATTATGTGTCCCATTTGAAAAATTGGGACACATATTGTTTTTGTCCGTTTTTTTTTTTTTTTTTTTTTTTTTGTCAAAGGTTTGACAGGCATAGCATGTCGCCCGACATCTACCAGAAAGAAAAATATAATCGCAATGAGACTTTGCCATTTGTTAGACAACATATTCTAGATGAGCAGAAACCAAAATGTTGGGAGATAAAACTAGGGGAATTCCCCTGAGACGCTATAATTCAAAACGGTATTTCTTTCTAAAAAATTAGCATTTTTTGGCATAGCGCGTGAACGGCAGCTCCAATTTGAATCAGATTTGGTGAAATGTAAGTGAATAAGTAACTGATTTAACACTTGAAATAAATAAAAAAATTACCTAGGGATGATACCCTAAAAAATAAGCTTTTGTTCTCAAATCATGATTGTGACAAGCACGCCATGTCGCCCCGACATCTACCAGAAGGAAAAATAGAGTCGCAATCAAACTTTGTTATTTGTTAGACAACAGTGGTTTAGATATACTGAAACCAAAATTTTGGGTAATAAATATAGATAGGGAAATTCCCCTGGGTCGTTAAAAACCAAATCGCTATTTTTTTCTAAAAAAATGAACTTTTTGGGGCATAGCGCTTGAACGGCTGTTACAATTTGAATCAGATTTTCTGTAATGCAAGTTCATTAGTCACTGATTTAACACTTAAAATAAATAAAAAAAATATTTAGGAAAATGCCCTAAAAATGGAATTTTGTTCTGAAATCATGATTGTGACTAGCATGCCGAGTCGCCCCAACATCTACCAAAAAGTGTAATAAAATCGAAACGAAAATTTGACATTTGTAAGAGAACTAAAAGTTAGGGTGGTGAATTTAGGGGAATTCCTCTGAGACGTTAAAAAACCAAACGTTTTTTCTAATAAATTAACATGACTCACTTATGTTAAAACAGGAACTTATCTACTTACTAAACACAGAGGAATTCCCTGAAACCATGAAAAACTAAATCGGGCTGTTTTGGGAAATTTAGCTTTATTTTACTACAGCGATTGAAGAGAAGCTTTAATTTAATACATTTCTGGTAAAACTTTCGTAAAATAAAAACGTTTATTTTTTATTTAACCGCACCTGGAAAATAAGTTTGGTTGATTAATTGTTGGACCCATGCGTTTATGCTTGCAGAAACAAACTACATAATCGGTGTATAAAAGACAAATTGTGGTTAGGGACCCTATAGCATGAATATATGCCATACAAAATGTGTTTTATAAATAGTGGTGGTTAAACACGTGGTTGACATTCTCTAGTTCATCTTAGTTTTGTGTTTTCACCTTATTATACGCGTAATAAGGTTGTATTTATGTTCGGTTAGGCCTTTTCTACCCATTAGTATCTACTTGCGTGAAACTAACGGTTAACGTTATTTATTTTGTATAAAATATACAAAAGGTGACGAGGTAGCCAGGTAATCAGATCGTTTCTGAATGCAGTAAAATAGCGTAAATTAAAAAAATAAATAGTTGAGATATACACGTGGTTGGCATTCTCTGATGACTAAACTCTAATCTACAATGATAATAATAACTTTAACCCAAAGCTACCTTAATATGTTGGCTTTAACCCTAAGCTACCTTGATAATAACGACTTTAACCCCAATCTGCCATGATGATAATGACTTTAACCCCAATATACGATGGTGCTAATTACTTTAACCCCAATCTACCATGTATAAACTAATAATTGAACAAGACAATCGCTGAGAGAGACTTGAAGAGGAGGGGGGCGAGTGCGGATTGTTGCTGGATTTCCCGGTGTAAAGTTAAAGGTTGTGCTGATTGTATGTATACGAACAATTACCATGATAATACAAAATAATATTATTGATTGATGTAAAAGGAATAATTTGTATTTGTCAGCGTGAACATTAACTTATTCTTTATCATTCTATGCAGAAAACTACTTAATCGACGAATGCGTGGAAACGAGGAAGACGACGCGTAGAGAAAAGCGATTCTTGCGGAGGCTTTAAGCACAAAGTACAAGAAGCTGAAATGGAACCGGAAGAACAAGCCGCGGTAAGTTGGTTGTTTATTTGCCTAATTAATGTTATACCAATATTTTGCATAAAAACACATGCTGTGTACATGGTTTGTGCTAACACTACGAAGTATTAAATCTGAGCGCGATTAAGCTGTGTAACGGCCGAAGTTTCCAGCGAAAATTTGACTTTATGTATATATTATGTGTTTCTACTTGTAAGACAGTAAGGGATAAAACATGAGATAATTTAACCTAGAAATGCGTATTTGTGCAAACTTGTTTATATAAAATTAACTCTGATGATTTTACATACT